>CAEGAD010083982.1:0-90000 GCA_903067055.1 Poeciliopsis paucimaculata | reverse complement strand
ATGTCCACTCGCCCACTGATGCCCAGGAAGCACATGAAGGGGAAACGACTTCAAAGACTTGGCATGAGCAATTGGGTTGCAGGTTTTTTTTTGTTTTTTGTTTTTGCAGGAAATATGAAGTGGTTATATATGTTATTTCACTCAGTTTCAATATTGTTATCCAATGCTATTCGTGGTCTTTTGCACACAAAAAAAAAACGAGGATAAGTTTCCTCCCACATTACGTTCCTTTACAAATTGCAGTCTGCTTTTTAACAGAGCATTGGTCCTTGTGTATTTATTCAACTGCCAACTGTACGCAGACCCTATTTCTAGTAAAAGAGATGTTCAGGGATTTTTATCAGACTATATAAAGCATATATTTGTTCATAAAAATATTGGTGGAGATCATTTTTCAGGTTTTTATTTCACCCTGGATGTGTGGCGGGAGCAGAAGATGGTTATTAATCTGTACAATGGTTGTTGAGCTCCTGTTGAAGGCTATTACATAGAACAACACACCACAATGATGTGACATGACGCCTCTGTGTTAACCCAGAGTTTAAAGAATGGTCATCTGAACTTGGGCATGTTTCACTTGGACAGCTTAAATTTGTGTTCTTTTAAAAATCTGTTTGATTTCTTGAACAACCCCTATAAATCCAAACAGGACATAATACCATTCCTAACAGGTAGCGCTTATTTGCTTAAAGATAACATCTTCTCCTTCCCAGTATGGCTGGGCAGCGGGTTGACTCAACTCTCGACCTGAGCCACCTGACGGAGGAGGAGCAATCCTCCATCCTGCTGGTCCTACAGCGAGATCTGGAGTTGCGTCATCTCGATGAAGGTCGAATAAGGTCAGTACAAGGCGATTATTTTCCAAGGGGTCCCATTTGGTGCATTAATTGAAAGCAAATCTGCAAGTATGTATGGATTATTCTCCAAAGGATCAATGGCCCTTGTAGTGGAGGGGGGAACTGTTTCTCCATAATCTCTAAGTGTTGGACTAAGCTCTTGTTATTACTAAAGGTCATAGCCAAGCTACCTATTAGTCTGTTTGTTAAATGTTTTTGAGTGTGGAACTGCATTTTGTCTAAAACATAAAGATTATTTAAAAAATTTTTTATATATATTTTCATATTTTGAAACTTTGTAAATTTCCAATCTGAAAATATATTTGCATAAAAATCTTTTTTTTTCTTCTTCAAAATCAAATGTTAATTCTGCTTGTTTTCAACAGCCTAGATCAAATACTTAATTGGGAAGTTTATTTTTGGTCCTAATATTTCATTTTTTAATAGAAAAATAAAATATTTGAATTTCCTCTGCTATTATCCCATTTGCATGTAAAATGTCAACATTTTCTACAGACAGATGTGATATTTTACTGGCCGACCATTTTTTTGCTTAACTTCGAAAATTAACGCTTTATCTTGAAAAAAATTAACTGCTAACTGAGGTCAAAGTGTCAACAGTAACATTTCTCCTTAGCTGTCACTGACTTGCGTGCAAGAGTTGACGGTTAAGTGGTCAACGTAACTGGATATCAGTTTTCCTGTGAAGGAGCAGTTCCGTAGATTTCAGTCTCACCAGTTTCTGGATCTCTGTCGATGGTGCAGGAACCTTGAGCAGACAGAAAAAAATCTGTCTCGTCTGCGGCTCCTTTCTGGAGAATGGTTCAGTGAGGAGTACAGTAAACGCCATTGCAGATGGACTTCAGGCTCTGACCTCATTCGGGCCTCCATACGCCACAGAAAGACAAAGAGCAGAGGTGAGTTCCCACCACTAAAATGAGAGGGGCTGTTCTTTTGTGCTGCTGCAGGGCTATTTATCTCGGTGAATGCTCCCTGTTTGTTGTGATGGCAACAGATCTGAACTTGAATAAGCTGTTCATCGGAGAGAAGGAGGAAACGCCGGTGAACGGCATCCTTCCTGAGGCAGAAGGAGGACAGCAGGACAAAACAGATCAGATCAGGTCAGTCAGAGGACCTTCCAAATTAAAAGCTGTGCTTGCAGTAAATGTTACCGGAACAATTTTTGATTTCTAACTTCGCCTTCAGAAGTGAGGAAAATCTGAAACCTGACTTACTGAGACCCGAAACACCAGCAGACAATGTGTGTGTGTTTGTATTTTTTTTTTTAAATCCTCTACTATAAATTATTTATCAGCTACCCATTTTAATATTAAATTAAATCCCAAATTTCTTCCAATTACAGGTTTTGAATCATGTGAACAGTTCTCCATACAAAGGTATGAAAAAAAACTCAGAAATCTTTTGTTCATCACTGGATGCTTCTGAGTAACAATGTTCACACATCGTTTTGTTCACAGAGTGCGAAACAAGAAGTAATGGCCACTCAGAAGAACCTGAGGTGATTACACTGCCCGCCTACACTCACACATTACTATGACTAACCGCTTCGGTAAACAGTGTCCAGCTAGCCTGTTTTCTATCTTCCATGCATTGACACTGAGTCAATATTTGACATTGCGTGAAAGAATAAGTCGGACATGTTCCCTTCCAAAACTTTTCAATTGTTTGGAGGATATTTATAGAGCGACAATATAAAGTATTTGGGCTCAAATATATTCTCCCGAAAAGGTTTCAGCACAAAACAGTCTTGCTACTAGTAGTTTTTAAATGTGTTAACATTTGTGCTGCGCCTAAGTTTACCTGTGCACAGTTGGCCGCTAAAAAAGAAAGAAATCTCATAAAAATGTTATTTGGCTACATTCGTTTAGTGAGTGAGAATGAAATTACTTCATACTGAAATTATTGCAGCCACAAAAAATTTAATCTTTGCCTCATTTGACAAAACGGACATGGTTTCACATATTATTGGCAAAGCAATTAACAAATCCCATTTATTTATGTTTGCAATGGCACTTATTTACTCCCAAACAACCAGTTTGCACATAAGATATTTGTTTTAGGTACTACATGATTCCAAATGACCAATCCTACTGCTCAATAGACTTTTTAAAAATTATTTTAACCTGGCTTCTTACTGTTAAAGTCCCACAATTCAACTCTTTTCAATTCAGGCTGTGAATTTCTTTGTAATTAATGTTTAAACTAAATTTCAGGCACCATGTTCAGAAAGTCATGGCATCTGAACCATTTGACTGAAATTGTGTACCCCTTAATGGAATCATATGTGCATCTTGAAGAAATATGTCACTTTGTACGAGAACTAAATCCTCTTGTGAATGTTTCCATTTAGGAAGATTTCATTGTGGATCTCAACGGGGACTCAGACTCTCTTAACGGCAGCCTAACAGAGCCAGATCCAGCTTTTGTGAAAACCAGCATCTCCAACGGTAGTCTTCAATCAAGCTACACGGTACACACACACACACACACACGCCCACACGCGCACGCCCTCGTACTCACTAAACACACAATTGATCAGCTGACTATCAGGGCGACGCAAAGATGACTCAGCTCAGGACAGTGACGCAGGAGCTGGTCCCTGTGTGTTTGTTGCAGCTCGGTGGAAGCATGATGAGTCTGTTCAGCTCGGGGGATTTCGGAGCGGTGGAGGTGAGGGGCCGTATCCAGTACTCACTGGTTTACGACAATCACAGGGAGGAGCTCCAGGTGAAAGTGTATCGCTGTGAGGACATTGCTTCAGCACGCAAGAACCGCTCCGACCCGTAAGCGAATGTGTTTTCATGCGACCAGCTTCAAAACGGCGGTGTCAAGCTCCGAATCAATAAGCGAATGTGTGTGTTTGCGCGCATGTGTTTGTGTGTGTACTTCACAGATATGTAAAGAGCTATCTTTTGCCAGACAAGTCGCATCACAGCAAGAAGAAAACGTCGGTCAAGAAGAAAACATTAAATCCAGTCTATGATCAGACACTCAGAGTGAGATGCTCTCTCAAGCGCACATTGCATTAAGCGGCGACTGTAATCAGTGTCTTTCAAAACCCTTCACAGATTTATTCTGATTATGTTGTTTCAGTATAAAGTTCGCATCGGGGAGCTGCGCAGTCGGACTTTGAACCTCTCTGTGTGGCACGCTGAACCTCTGGGAAGAAATGTGTTTCTAGGGGAGGTGGAGGTGGCTCTGGGGCTCTGGGACTGGACCTGCACTGAACCACTGTGGCAAGATCTGCAGCCCAGGGTAGGCAATGCCTTATTCTGAAAGAGTTTCAAGCAACTTAAATTCTTCTGCAATATTGTGGGCAATGAAAACAATAGGCATTTTTATTTAAAGGTTCCCGTCTGGACCCTGAAAAACACCAAGCAGCGGTGAAAATACCAATCTACAATGTGGAGAAAAGGGTTGTTGAAAGGGCCAAAGTCTAAAGAGTCAACACAACGTGACATATGCATGTCAACAGTAGAAAATCTAAAATGTAAACGACTTGTTGTAGGGAGAGAATCAAAGTTGAAAATGTGATAAGACCGATTTTAAGATGCTTGGCCATTTGACAGAGCGCGCCGCAGTCAGTGGCAGCCAGGCCTGCAGGGGGTAGAACGAGGGAAGTGGAGGAGGTGTATCTTAGACTGTGAAAAAATGATAATGTGCAGAAAATCAGAGTGACGTGGGTGTAAAAGATCAGAGAGAGATGAGGAAGTAACAAAGAAGAGCTAGAACCATTTCGGTGTTTTACAGGAAGTTTATGAAAGACCAGAGTAATTTGTTCAACAAGAAGTAATGACCCAGGCAGCTGTTTTGTATCAGTAAAAGCCTGTGCAAAAGTTCATGTGAGAAATTAGACAGAAAAGATTCACTAAAAGCATTTCAACATGTAGCCAGAAAATGTAGAATAACAGTGGTATAACCAAAAGTCGGACGGCTTTTGTGTTGAAGCAGGATTGATCAAATTTAAAAGGCAATTTTATCAAATATTAAGTTTATTAAAAATAATAATTTGAAGTAAGTAAAATAATAATAATAATAAAAAACTACATTTTTGGGGGGTTATTTGTTTAGCATTAAGAAAAGATAAATATATTTTTTTGCAATCTGAACTGATCCAGAATGAGAAGCATTTGTCTGATTTCTTGTCAGAGAGTATAAAGGTTTATTTTTATAGTGTACATGTGGTTCTGGTCTCAACAAAAATGAACATGTATTTCCTATTAATCTCCAAAAGAGGAAGAAGAACACCACTGGTAACCGGTGAAACGTGTTTTGTAAAAATGTTTTAACTTTACATGAGCTGAGAGGTACAATATGAGGTGTGTAATAATGCCAACTTGTTCTAATCATTAAGGGAACATGATGAGAGACTGTTTCAAAAGTGGAACTGAAATTGTGTTTGCTTGTGAAATGAATTGTCATAAAAGGATTGCCTGCATCTGCATTTATTCGGTATCTGAGGGAATGTGAAACAGACATTTTAGCAGCTCTGTTGGAGATAAGAGGAGGAGTGTGTCTTGTGTCTGGGAGAGCTGAAGGAAGAGGAAGACATGCTGTGAATTTTAAATAAGGTTTTACATAACCTTGGTCTGTCCCAGCCTTCACAAGTCTGCAAGTCTGCACCTTCATCCATTACTTTGTTCTTATCCTTTTTATGTTTGTTTTTTTTCCTTACATACAGGTTCAGCTGAGTCCAGAGTCTGTCAGCATCAGAGGGAACCTCATGTTGTCTATTAAATTTGCTCCCGAGGGATCTGAGGGTGAGAAGAATAAACCTGAACTGCATCCAGGCCACAGATACACGAATACCGTAACATTCTGTGTGGACATAAAAGTTTGGATGTTTGTGTTCAGGTGGCGGTCTGCCTTTGACAGGAGAGGTTTACATCTGGCTCAGAGAAGCTCAGGGTCTCCTGTCTAAGAAAGGGGGCGCTATTGACTCCTTTGTGAAAAGGTACGCCTGTTCTTTGGTGTCAACACATTGTTTTTAATTTATTTTAATCAACTGTACACAATACAGCACAGACCACTGGCAACTCTGGTATAGAATAGCAACTTTATACTTTATACTATTTCCACACAAATTGAAATGCTGGGGGGAAAAAATTCTTATATATGAAGTGATTGTGCTATCAAAATATGCCACATTTTAAATTCTGTGTGAACTTTTAAATGCAGATTAAAGCCATAAGGAATTGTGTAATGCTTTTCCTACACATCAGCACTTTTATAAGAGTAGTACATTAAATAATTTATTTTGCCTATATTTTGTAATCCCACTGTAGTTAGCTGAAATAAACACTAAAATCAAGTCTCAATTGTCTCCCTCTTCCCTTCGAAACCAAGCTTCATCCTTCCAGATGTCAGTCGACAGAGCGGTCAGAAGACGCGGGTGGTGAAGCACTCCGTCAGTCCGACATACAACCACACCATGGTCTATGACGGCTTTCAAAAGAGCGACCTGAGGGAGGCCTGTGCTGAGCTCACTGTCTGGCACAGAGACGGACTGAAGACGGACAATCTGGGAGGGGTTCGTCTGAGCTGTGGAACTGGTGAGAATCTTTATACTTTTATTAGTTTAGCTGTTAGATTAAACCAAACAGCTGCTTCTAGCAAAGGTTCTGGTATTCACAAAGTTGTGATATTGTGGCTAGATTATGTATTGCTAAAAGGTAAAAAAAATAAATAAATAAAAAAACACTCATAAAAAGACCTAAGTTTAGTGTCTAGGAATGTTTTTGAAAATTTCCTTCCTGATCTTTCGTCCATGCAAAATAATTTTAATGATATAATTCAGTCACCAGGGCAGCAGGTTTTCTTTCAACTGTAAATATGACATATTAAGTTATAAACTGGTTAGTGTTAATAAGACCAATGAAGCTGATTGTACACAAAGATGTAGGTTCCTTCTGTTTTCTGGACTTCCATGCTTTTCATTGGCAAGGTTTTCCTCTTTTAAGAATTTCAAATGTTTCAGAAGGTCCTGTGAGCCGAGAGCAAAGTTGGCTGAAAAATGTCTCTAAAAGCTGAATCATCTTGGAAAAGGCTTTGAAAAAGTTTTTGCTTCGTTAAAGATTTTTTTACGTTTGCATTTTTGTATTTGTTATACTTACTGTGCATGTTTCAGTTCATTTGATTTTGTTTTTTCATTATTTTTTTAAATCAAATATAAAATGAAGTTTATGTTAAAAATATATTTGTTGAACTGATGAGATATGAGAGGAAAAAGAAAAACACTATGCAAATAGTGAAGAGGGACACTTCCTGCTTCAGATGACTTCTAGATGACTTGCTGTACATCTTGGATTGCTTCTGTTTTCTCCTGTATTGCATGACTGTCATCTGAAAGAATCAGTTGTGTGTAAACATCATGATTTATCTTCTGAGGATATGCACAGAAATATCGCAAACAGTGGAATTTTTCAAATTGCACTTTTGTTTTTCAAAGTGTCCTGAGATGATGCTCAATTTGTTTCTTTATGAATCATTTGATGCAAAACTGACAGAAGACAGAAATATGCATACAGTATGTTTTTTTTTTTTTTGTTTTTTTTTTTGTGGTCACATATTCTTTATGTCATTTTTTCAGGTCAGAGCTACGGCGAAGTCGTCAGCTGGATGGACTCCACAGAAGACGAAGTCACCGTGTGGACCTCCATGATCGAAAACCCAAACCGCTGGATCGACATGACACTGCCGATCAGAACTAACCTGACACAGCGGCCTGTGTGACCAGTGCACTCAAACACTCATTCATGTTTAAGCTGTTGGACTGATGGGAGAAACCCCTCGTTATCGGCGCATGCAACCTCTCTGTTATGATGTACCCAGACGCTCACACAGAAAATGAAGTCAGTAGTTGTGCAATATTCTTAAAGTATAGCAATAAGTCATGTGTCTGCAGATGTCTGCATTTTAAAATATACTTTCTCATTTGTAAATACGTTTGAATGATTCTCATCGCCATCTTGTGTTTGAACCTCATAACTACACTCTTTGTAATGAAATGATTTAATGATTTAAATGACTGCATCGTTGGTAGCCTAAACAGAAGACAAGGACCTGTAATGTTACACTTTTACAAAAGAAAGCGTTTAAATGTCAACCATAATTTCTCTATTCTTTTATTATCAAAGAGACAGTTGATGGCAGAATCGCAGTCTGAACCTATGCAGGTGTTGTCCTGCATAGGTGACAGGATGTTTGCTGTCATCTGAGATTATATCAGAATAATAATAAAGAAAATAGCTTTAAAATGGCTACTCTGTAAAAGTGGATGGGTTTTTAACTGGGGGCAGTCAATCTCATGTCAGGTTTTAAAACAGAACCATGTCTCATATTTACAGGGTTTGGCTTTGTGACAAAATCAGTTCACTTAATCCTATTTTGCTACATTAAAATATGGTGATCCATCAGAAAAGCATATTTGGAGAAAAATAATATTAGTTTATTTGAATTACTTTATCCTCATCTTTAATCTTAAAGCTGTTAAACACATCCTTATCTTTTTACATGTAGTATTTGTCACCTTTTTTCATAAAGGAATAAGCTTAGTGATTTGTTTTTTTTAATGGATATAGTAATACTGCTTGTGTTTGTGTAAAATAAGATGGTGACCACTGATGACATACTGGCTTTCTGACTGAGTTGTTCCTCTTCAGTATCAAATATTTAACTATGTTGGGATTTTCCATAAACTGTCAGAGTAGTTCATAAACTTATGACTATCATTGGTTAAAGAATAAAATAAATAAGAACACAATTGCATCTTTTGTAGCATATGAAAACTTTCTTATATGTTCTAAAGTTTGTAAGCAAAATGTGTGAGGTGAAAGCTTTTTTTTGTTGTTGTTTTTAAATGTGTTTTGACTGGTCATAGTGTCTCACTTCTCCCCCACTTCCACAACCCAAAAACCCTCCACCAGAGGGTTTTTTTTTGTGTGCCCACCCCATAATCTGTGCCGGGCTTTTTTTTTTTTTTTTTTTTTTTTTTTTAGATTTTTTTTTTTTTTAATTGTAAGAACAAAAAAAAAGAAGCATGTATTTTCACTAACTAATACCACACAGCTCTGCTAAAGGCTTTTAAATTGAAGTCCATTTCCGAAACGCGAGTTTCCGTTCCTCGCTGTTGCCATGGATACGCACCAGTCAACAACCCTTCTTCCGCTCTAAACCAACACGGAGTTCTCGCTGAGCGGCGTCAAAACCAACCAAAAAGCTGTTCGAAAATGATGGAAATGACGGCTAAGAGCAAAAAGGTGCTACACGCCCAGGTGGAAGCCCTCTCGAGAAAAATTGAACGATGTGAGTTTTAACCTGCCTCGTTTAAAAACACCGTTTTCTTCTCTGTCTGCTCATATTTGGCTAACATTTCCCCTAACAATCACAAAGTTACAACTGTCAAAACGTCACAATATATGAATTATATATACAGATTTTATATGTTTGTTTTTCTAGTCAATAAAACAGAGCTCGAGAGTCTGATCCTGATGTTTAACAGCCTTATAATGGAGCAGAACAGCCAGGGGCGACCAGCAAATGGCCTGAAAAGAGGGAAGTTTAGAGGCCTACTGCAGGGCACCTTTGAGATGACCAATGGCATAATGATGGACGGAGGTACTGATTCTTTTGCCAGGATAAATATGGATAAATATCTGATTTTTCTAGGCTTATTTTTTCTTAAATTCAACATTTAGAAATGTTAAACCTGTCTTTGCTAATAAACATATTGAATATGTGTAAAAAAAACAAAAAAACAACTTTCGTTTTAGTTAAAGGTTAGATATTTTCTTGCCTTTGCAGTGCTGAAGCCACCTATGTCCCCCACCACCTTTTTGCTTTTGATAGAAATTAACGTTTTAAAACACATGTAAACAATCCCATGAAATTCTTTAATATCTTAGGTTTGTAACAAGTTTTTCTTTTCTGAAGTTTTCAGAAGTTTTGACAAAGATGGTGACGGTGTCATTATTCTGGAAGAGTGGATCAGAGGACTTGCTGTTTTTCTTCGAGGGACTCTTGAAGAAAAAATTAAGCGCAAGTTCTCAGATCTGTGTTCTTCAACTCATCTTCCTCTGTCTTCCTGGCCAAAGTGGCATGCGCCTTATGGAAGTCCAACGATGCCACTAGTCAACCAACAAAATCATGTTTTTAAGTCCTTATTTACCGTTATTGCCATTAATCTGACCTTACTATACATTCAACAAATTGTTGAATGTATAGCAAACTTAATTCGATATGCTAAACTAGTGTAAAACCATTGAGGTAATTAGTTCTAGAATTGTATCCTTCAGAAAACAGAAAATGTCTGACAAATCAAATATTTTTCCATGGTGTTTTCATTTTTCCAAACTGAACCAAAAATAATAGAAGCAAATTCCAGATGTCTTTAGGTTTGAAGACTATTAAGGAACCCTAAACTTTAGGATGTATTGGAAGTACCGATCACATTTTAAATTATTCAAGGTACATTGGAACATATGATCTTTAGCATGACATCCAGTTTGAATAAATGACATTATTTCAACATGTATTTATGCCTACATTAGACATGTAAATAATTAGGACTAGAATCTGGAAGCATTTAGAATTAAAATTAATTCTAATTTTAATTTAGGACTTTTTCTAAAGACTGTGGCACGTTCGGTTCTCCACATTTTTCCAGCTGTTAACCTCTTCTTTTTTGCTTGCATTAATCAGACTCCTTTCGAGTGTATGACTTAAATAATGACAAGTACATCTCCAAAGATGAGATTTTTCACATGCTGAAGCACAGCTTCATCAAGTGGCCTAGTGAGGAGGATCCAGACGAAGGAATTAAAGATGTGGTTGAGATGACAATGAAGAAGATGGTGAGGAGATCACGGTTCAAATATAATGGTTTGTTTGGAACTCTAATCTTTTTCATCAAGGCCAGAGATGAGGTTTTGGTCTGATCGTCTCAGAAAAAAAATTGAAATGTTGATATCCAGATAATTTACTGGTTGCGTCCTTCCACCCTTTTAGGACCTGGATCACGATGGCCTGCTGTCTTATGAGGACTTTGAAAAATCAGTACTAGATGAGAACCTTTTCCTTCAGGCATTTGGAGCCTGCCTCCCTGATAACACGGTAATCTCACAAATTACAGTGCGATTATGCATAAAGTTTACATTTCTGACATTGTTCTTAATTCCATAAACTATTTTTTTTTTCTTCTTCTTTCAGATTATTGAGAAGTTTGACCTACTTGTGTTTAAGGAACCAGAGTAATGAAACAATTCATATCGGTGTAAACTTTCAACTGTGACTTTAATAAAAAAAATCTTAGTATCTGCTTGCAATACACAAATAAATGCAATCTGAAAAGAGAGATCCAACTTCCAAAGCAGTGGTAGACGTCGGTCCGGTTTATATCCGGCGACGTGGTTTTGCTTTTTTCTCAACTGTTCTAAGGTCTGGAACTGATCCCACCTAAGAATTAGACAGACATACAATGTGACACTATATTTGTTGTTATGTGAATTAAAATTATTACTCAATAATTACCTGCTTCATTGTGCTCCTGATTAGGCTGACAGTTGTGTTTAATGACTCATCTTCCATGTCCAGTTTTGCTGGTTCCGGTAGTTTAGGTCCAATCAGTGGCTCGTTTTCTCCAGAAACGTTTGCAGCAGGCTCTTCAGACTCTTCTACTTTGCGCTTTCTGCTCTCCAAGTTAGTGATCCTTGGAATGAATCTCACTCCAGAACCAGGATTTGGACCCAGTCTGCCTTCTGTGCCTTGCTCCCTGTTAGA
Organism: Poeciliopsis paucimaculata; assembly: GCA_903067055.1. Classification (NCBI taxonomy): domain Eukaryota; kingdom Metazoa; phylum Chordata; class Actinopteri; order Cyprinodontiformes; family Poeciliidae; genus Poeciliopsis; species Poeciliopsis paucimaculata. The sequence goes on along the minus strand of CAEGAD010083982.1, from coordinate 78,367 downwards.
GGTTGTTGGGTTCGAGCTCAAACTGTCCGCTTGCCGCTGTTCTACATTAAAGAAGGCATTATGCAAAGTCCCCATTTTATCTTCTGTTGGTACAAGTCTGGGGTGACTGTTTTGCCTGAATGAACACTGTTCTTGCGGTGGTAATGGCAGCGAAGGAAATTCTGAATAGTGGCTCAAGCTTAAAGCCTCTCCTGTTCTTTCATTTTTAGATGTTACATCATGTCTGGTGGGAATTTTGTCTGATGAGGCTGGTGCTTCTGATGATACCGAACTCTCTTGTGTGGCTTCTGTCTTTTCTCTTTGTTTTGCTTTGGAATAAGAAAGAAAAACAAGTTTAAACAAACAACAAAAACAAAAGTCAAACATAAAAATATTTTCAATCATATCTTTAAAATATATTAAAATTAAAATATATTTATCAATGTTATCATACCTCTACTCCGAACTGCTCTCGCAATATAACTTCTTCTGTCTTGCAACTTCAGCCTGGTGTCCTCTACCGTTTCATACTCTGGGACATAGCACACATGTAGGACTCCACCGTAGAAGCTCTTCTCATCCATGTTGCGTTTTGCTGCCCTGGAACCAGACAATTTAAACAATACAAAAAACGTTCTTAAATAAATAAATTATTCAGCGGGTGTACTTGACTTAATTTCTGCAGCCCTGTGACCAAAGACATTCATACACAGCATACCTGGCGCTTGTTAACCTCTGAAACTTGACGAGGTAAACCTCAGTGAATTCCTCAGCTGGATACTCGTCCAGGGGTCGGTACTCCTCCACGACGCCGTACAGCGCACACAGCTGGATCAGCTCCGTCATGACGCCGATGGCTGGAACCCCTTGAACCATCAGATACCGGGACTCTAGATTTATGGTGTACACCTGATAAAAGAAAACAAATGTGCTCAGATTGGCAGTTTGAAGGGTCTCTAAAAGAATAAGTCGTGGCTTAACTTATATTACTGCCATCAAGGTGAGTCCATCTGTGGCATTTGTTTAGGGAATAACATTTTGAGACTTTTTGTACTGTACATTTCCTGTAGCCTCTTTGTTCCAATTTTCTACAGAGCACATTGGCTACTGATTCTGGATTTGGCTGTGTCTCTCCTTCCAGGAAAAAAACAATTGACAGAGGTATTTCTGCCGTTAACTTTGTGTATTCACTTTGGTTAAATTTCACAGAGGTGTTGGTAGTTGCAAGCATAGCAGCAAATGATTTTTTTTTTTTTTTTTTTTGGAGTTAATAGTCAATGACAGTACTGCACAGTCGGTAGCACTGCTGCCTTGCAGCAAGATGGTCCTGGGTTCGATTCCCTGCCCGGGTCTTTCTGCACGGAGTTTGCATGTTCTCCCTGCTCTCCGGCTTCCTCCCACAGTCCAAAAACATGACTGTTAGGTTAATTGGTCTCTCCAAATTCTCCCTAGGTGTGAATGTGTGTGTGCGTATGGTTGTTTGTCCTGTTTGTTTCTATGTTGCCCTGCGACAGACTGGCGACCTCTCACCCGGAACGTAGCTGGAGATAGGCACCAGCAACTCCCGACCCCATTAGGAATAAGGGTGAACAAATAATGGATGGATAGTCACTGACAGAGTTGTTGATTCAGTGGTTAAGCGAAGTCTCGTTTAGCTTTCCATAAATTAGGGTACACTTTCATTTTCAAGCTAACTTTACCTTAACTGCTTTGGCCTTTCTCCCTTCTCTGTATTTCGGCCGAGAAACGCACACTCTTTGCTGTTCGTGATGTTTGTAGACTTCTAGGGCGCTCCAACAATCCGACCTATTGTTGACAGGGGCCGCCATGTTTGCGAGAAAATGAATTTCCGGTCTAGGCCCTTCAAAATAAAAGCCAGGTGTAGTTCTGAACGTCACTGCTTCGATTGAAGACTCGTTCCAAACGTCTTATTTTGAAAGAAACGTCGAGTATCGTTTACTTTGGTCTGGTTTGCCGTTGGCAGAGGACATCGATCGACTCTGGAGTCGTTGTATTTCCAACGGCAGCGGAGCAACCTGTTTGGAGTTCTCAGAGCTACTTTGGCAATGTGATGAGAATGTGTAGTAGTCAGGGCATTCAACCTATAAGAGTTGTTTTTAACAACGCTAAAAACTGCTTTCTTCACCTCCCGTCGAAGATGATATCGCACCTTTCCTTACATGAGGTAGGTTAGCCTAGCGCAGTGTTTCTCAACCTTTTTTGGGCCAGCGCCCCCATCCTTATCCAGGTCCCTTAACGCCCCCCAGCAAAGAACTTGTAGGCTACTTTGCACTGAATATTATTTTATTGTTAATATTACTGTCGCTATTGCTGATGTTTTGATGCTTTGATGCTTTGCATGCCTGTTTCTGTATTTATCATCAAAAATAATTTCCCAGAGAACATGTGAATAGAGATTTTTTTACAGGCGTTCATAGAAAAATGCAATGAATGGACATTCAGCTTAAATTCGGTAGGCCTATCAGCAGCCAATCAGAGTGGGAAAAAAATATTTCTGCTCTGTGCAAGGTTTTGATGTCAGTTGTTAAATATTGCACAAAATGATAGAAGATGTACAACAATGCCAGTTTAAACTTTGGTCTATTTGCAAAAAGACTGTGCTCTGCAACATTAAAACATGAATAGAACTGCAACTACATTAATAACTCTTCTTCCCTTTAGTGTTTCTGACCGTTTCTGGTGGTGCAGCTCTGTGCTGCCTTCAGGAGAATGGGACATATCCATAAAATGTCACCCGCCTGACAGAATGAAAGCATTCTGTGCTTTCATTGGAAAAACTAAAGTTCCAGATCCTTTTAATGCCAAACAAATATGAGACAGAAACATGGATTATATCTTTATATAGACCGGTCTATTGATTGAGACACTTATTTATTTTCTAGAACACAGGACAAAAACTGCCTCCTGTCAGTTTTTTTCAAAATCTGGAGTATGATTGATACTTTTCTATAGACAAGAATCAATATCCTTCATTAAAAGTATATGCTTCAGATATATAAGTGGAAACACTTACATATGTTTTCCCCAAATAGATATCTGAAAAATGTGACTTGGATTTATATTCAGCCCCCTTTACTCCGGAACTCCTAAGTAAAATCCACCGTAAAAATGTATCCTAAAAAGTAAGAAAATCGACATTGCACCGTCTGAACACATTGTCCTCATTGTGGAATATACGAGCGGCAGATAATCATGGAGTGGAGATGCAATTAGGGGTTGCATGCTCTCCATTCAGTCTAATGCAGCTTGTGGTGTGTTTAAAGAATAAACAGTAAAAATATCAGTTTCTAGATATCTTAGATAAAGCTTATGGAGACCATGTTGAAACATTTTAGTTATCTCTACCAACTCAAATTTTTTAAATATTATTTCTTGTTAAATGAAACAGACATTAGATAAAAACTGTGTTTATTTCTTATTTTCATGAATAGAGTATACAGCTTTAGATTAGTACTGTCCACGTTAATAAACTCAGTCCAGACATGTAATTGCACAAGAAAAAAGAAATATTTTTAAAAATCCCCTGTAATTTTTGTGATTTCTTTCTTTTTCTTTTTTTTTGGTTTTCCCAAAGCTTTTGTCCCATCTTTCTCTACAGCTGAGGTGCAAACACACAAGCATAGTTTGAATCGTCTTTGTTAGTTGCCAGGTCAAACATGTTTTCTGTCTGATTTTAGAACCAGACCTTGGAGCTGTCCTGGGAAAATGCACCTCCAGTGTACCTCAGCTGGACACCAAACAGGGCGTCCTCCGACCCAGACAGCAACGATGTTGAGCTGTGCCGGAAAATGGGAGAGAAGCTGGGCTTGAAAGACGGAGAACAAGTAAAACCTTTTTCTTTGATTGGTTGTTTCGCTCTTACAGTGTTACACACACACACTTAAAAAGTCCATTATTGCGTCGACATGTGGTCAGTTCAGTTGTTTTATTGACATTGTTTGTTTTTTTCAGGGTTTTCTGAAACCGTGCCATCAAGTCTCATCTTTAAATCAGGTGTTTGTGGAGCCTTTGTCGTCTGATGACTGGGAGATCCTGGTGAGTGATGGTAATATTGTATGCATGGTTGAAAAGGCACCAAAAGGGCTAAAGTACATTGCAAAAATATTCACACCTTTGGAAAAGTTTCACCTTTCACCCTTGTCAAGTCCCAAAAGTGTGCTGTTCTACTTTTTGTTGAACAGCACAAAAGTAGACAAATATTTGTCTCCGAAAAATATTTTAATACCACTTTTTGAAGTGGTATTAAAATATTTGTGGGGCTCTGTACATGAAGCTTTTCTTTTTCTCCAAATGTTATATGTTACTCTCTTGATCTAAAGCCACGTGCATCCCTGTTATTTATTTCTCATCTCCCAGGAACTTCACAGTTCTACATTGGAGCAGAAGCTTCTGAATCAGATCAGAGTGGTTTTCCAGCATGGCGTGTTTCCTGTTTGGGTGTCCAGTCATACAGTAATCTACATTAGAATAAGTCTGTGTTAATTTGATCTTTTTTTTTTTTTTTTTAATTTCTGAGCTCAGATTATATCCGTGTTTAATATTCACAAGCACACTGTCATCTGTTTTTAATTCAACACAGCTTCCGTCTCCCCGCTTGTTCCCTACGGTCGATTGGAGCAGTTCACAGAGCTTGTGGTGTCTCAGAAGATCCGCACTGGACTGAGCAAAATCAGTGATGCTTTCAGGAGATCCGTCCTTGATGAGCAATTTCACTTCCAGCCAGACTCGACTCTGTCTTCCACGTCAGAGCCATCGCCAGATATGACCTCACACTCTGGTCGCAGCCAGGAGTGGGGAGGCATCGCTGACCTGAAAAGCCTGCTCCAACATATAATACGGGGCCCTTACGATCACGCTCCTGTGCCCAACATCCCTGTTGTTTTTCCCGACTCTATCTACAGAGTGTGCGGTGCACCTCCGGACTGTCTTTGTACCATAAGTCACATCGCTGCTGGTGTTATCCACATTTTTCCTTGGCGTCCCAGTCTGAGCACAGCAACTAGAGGAGGTCAGACTGTAGTGACGTATGGCCGTCTTCTCAAGGTATCATCCCCTAAAAAAGCAAAAGACAAAGCCAAGCAAGTCTTGGAGAAAAGGAAGAGTGGGGGAGGGAGCAAAGATAGCGGCGTGAAAGGAAGGAAGGAGGGGAAGGAGCCAGAGGAGGCACAGGAGGAAGAAGCCGCAGTAGTCAGGGTCGTGTGCCACGATGCTGAGATGCTGGAGAGAGGTCACAACAAGATCCACTGTGGAAAAGTATGGGTGAGGAAAATAAACATTAATCCAAACTAATTTCTGGGATTTTTTAATTATAATTCTCTGATTCTGCAATAAAACCTAGGTTTTATTTGATTAAAAAAAAAATAAAATATATATATATATATATATATATATTTTGGCATTATAACCACAAATCTTAATGTATATTCTTGATGTTTTATGTGATAATTATGGAGTGAAAGTAAAATTGACTGATTGTTTCCAAAAACATGTTGCAAATGAAATTCTGAACAGTGCGCCTCGCAATACTGCCAGTGTTGCATATTACTTTACTTACATATTTCTTTCTCTCTCTGGTCACAATCTTTTTACAGTAGAATCGACTTCTGTTGCCATTAAACCTGCAAGCGTTTGGGAGTTTGTCTCTGCCTATTCTTCTTTGCAAAATGTCTTAAGCTCCGCAAGACTCTGAAGATCAATTTTCATGTCTTACAACAAATTCCCAATCGAATTTACGACTTCATAATGAATAATTTTCCCCACCTGAGCTGTGGATCTTTGCTGGTCCTCCACAAATGCAGCAAAACTCTTGGACGCTGTTGTAAAGTACGTTCCTTGCAGGATTTCCACAGAGCAGCTGTATTTATAGCCATGACATTTGCTTGCACAAATGTACGCCACACTTTTCAGATTTTTAAAAATGAAAATGTTCAAATCCATCCACTGTCCTCTGCTTATCAACTTGTACGGGCCGCAAGTCTTTCTCTCTCTGGTCACAATCTTTTTTGAAAAAAAAAGAAAAAAAAAAAGGTAATATTCACTGCTTTGTAGTTGTCTATCGCTTATAATCCCAGTTCCAATGGGAATACGTTAATTTGAAATTTGTGACTGTAATGTATCGAAAGAAGAGAAAAAAAAAACAGAGATATAAATTCTTATGTAAGACCACGTCTGTATTGTTTAATTTCTATTTCGTTTCTCTCAGATCCCAGAGCCTCTGGCCAGCAAGTTGAACATCCTGCCACATTCATCAGTGAGAATTAAACCCGTGAAATCAGTCATCAAAGTAGCCTCCAGCATCCGCCTACAGCCTCTAATACCTCTGGTAGGCGCTGGAGCGTTCGTGTGCCACCGTGCAATTGCATTTGTACGAATCTGATGTAACGCTTTAATATATGTCTGCGTAATGTTGCGATATGTCTTCTTGCTCAGCCCGAGGACGACGATGACGAAGCGATCCAGACAACTTTCCTCAACTGGCTTCACTCAAAGAGTCACGAACCTCTGGCGTGTCTGACTCCTCGCTCCGGCACCGTCCTCCTACATGTGAACGATGGTGATTCATTCCTTTCACTTCTGCTACAAGCTTAAGAAGCACGATTACAAAACAAAAACCTCCACCTTTTAGGATCGCTGTTAAGAAAAGTCTAATTATGATACTTAAAAATCTATATTTCCCTCAGCTGCAATAGAAATATGTATTATTTACCCCTTCTTATAGCAAAGCTGGAGTTATCTTTGACAGTGCGGAAACCCAAACCAGACAACGATCCGCCGGACCAGCTGTTTCTATTAGCACCCACCGTTCTGCAGAAGGAAAGCATACAGGTTTAAGCTTTGGAAACAGTTCCCCACCCAAGACACTTTTTTTTCATGATTTTGCCAGTCAGAAATATTGACATTAATGACATGTTGCTACTTCCAGGTGGACAGACAGACAATAGCGCAACCTGCTCCAAAAGCTGAACCTGAGGCTCCTGAGACAGAGCTCCCCTCCTTACAGTTATTTGGGTAAGTTCTTGAAAGAATTCTTCATTCACCCTTTTCAGCTTTAATATGCTCTAATGTGATTCCACTCGCTGCGTTTTCCTCCCAGTGGGATCGATGATCTTATTAAAACCGGATTTGAGTTTATTTCCCATGCCCTGCTGGGTAGTCCCCTCTCAAGGGAACTTTGTACCTCTGGAGAGGGACTCAAGGGAGGAGCACTGCTCATCACTGGTGCTAAGGTAAATCTTTACTATCCACAATCCCTTGCAAAAATATTCAGTCCCCCTGAATCTTTTCACATTACAACGACAATGTATGTTTTCTTTTTCTTTTGTGGTTCACAAAAACGAAATGGCATTTAATTGTGATGTTGAATGAAATGGCAGTTTTGTTTAGAGACTTCATATTCCATTTTATTTATGGTTTCGGTTGTGTGTGTGTGTGTGTTTTTATTATTTTTGTTTTATTTATTGTTTCTGGTTGTTTTGTTTTATTTAGGATTTTTAAAATATAGCGATTAGTTTTTTTTGTTTTTTTTTTAAACAAAATTAAAGTTTATTGGTCTTTCAGATGGTGAACTTGCACTATTTTGCCATCATTATTATATCACTTGACATCGATCTTAAAACAATATCGTTTATCGCAATTATTTCCCTTGACGAATTATCGTCTAGAAAAAAATTGCTTTCGAGACAAGCCTAATCCCAAAGTGGATTTTGATCTGGTCTTTGACTGGACCATTTCAACACATTCCTCACAGCGTGATGCTGCCACCGCCCTGTGGGTGGCGGTAACTGATTAATATGCAAAATAATGGAATTAAAATGATAAAAATGTAATGTTTACTGAATACATTTAATTAAGTGAATTGCTTCAGGTTCTTCCCACTTCCTCTCGCAGGGTAGTGGGAAGAGCTCTTTGGCCCGAGCCCTTTGCAGAAAAAGCAGAGAGGATCTGGATGCACATGTGGAGGTGTTGGACTGCAAAAAGTTTCAAGGTCAAGAAACGTTCCTTTAACACGCGAATGGATCAGAGACAAGCAGAACCTTCATGTTTTTATTTTTTAATTCTTAGGCAAAAGGGCAGACACTGTGAAGCACATTCTGCAGGACATGTTTGAACAGGCAGAGTGGGGACAGCCCTCTGTGGTCCTGCTCGACGACCTGGATCATTTGACCCGAGCAGCCACATCACCGGAACACGAGCATGGCCCTGAGGCGCTTCTGCAGCAGCACATTGCACAAAGTAAGTTAAGAAAGTCACTCATATACCACATAAGATTTGAGTATGTAAGTTAAGCTGTAGGTTTGTGGCTGCAGGTGTGCGTGACGTGGTCGGCGAGGCGGCGCTCCACTCAACCCTGGTGTGTCTGATCATCACCAGCCAGAGCGAACACTCTCTCCACCCGTCTCTCACAGAGATCCAGGGGTCCCACCTCATCCAGGGATTTGTACACATCCAGCCTCCGGACCAAGTCAGCGCCAACGTCCACACCCGTCCACTGAAAATATCAACAAAATTCTATCGATATTAAAAACGATGTGTCGCTTTGCAGGCGCAGAGAGCTGAGATCCTGCACCATCTGATCCTGAGGAAGCCTTTCCTCTCTGAGGAGAGCTTGAAAGATCTGGACCTGGAGGCCGTTGCCATGAAGACGGAGGGATATGCAGCCCAGGATCTCGCTGTGCTGCTGGAGCGAGCCGTCCACGCTAACGCAATGCACAGAGGACACAGCAATCAAGGTGCACAAAGACGATAGCTTTGAAATTCTTTAAGACTAATTGATCTCATTATACGCCTAGGTGATCTGTTCAGCTTAGCCTGATTTTTACCCATCACTCCTCAGGTGTCTGTCTTTCATGGGGGAATTTTGCAGATGCTCTCAGTGGGTTCACGCCTCCATCGCTGTGGGGCGTGGACCTTCACACGCCGAGTGGAGTCGGACTGGAAAGAGTGGGAGGGCTGCAAGAAGTGCGAGAGCAGCTGATGGACACCATCCTGCTCCCTGCTAAGGTCAGCACACTGCTGCTCCCTGCAGCACACCTTCCTGTCTGACTCAGGACTTCATCATGCTTCTAATCTACTGATGTCTTAGTGCAAAGACCTGCAGATGTACGTCAGTATTACTGTTTGCCTTCAGTGCTTCTTACTGGTTTCAGAGTGACCACCTTTTCTGTTTTAGTTTTCATCATAGATCAACAGAAAAAGAAACATACATATATAAGCTGATGTTGTTCTTTCGTGCCTTGCAGTATCCCATCCTCTTCTCCAACCTTCCTATCCGGCACTGCTCTGGAATCCTGCTCTATGGAGCTCCAGGTACCGGCAAGACGCTTCTGATCAGGGCTGTGGCCAAAGACAGCAGGATGAACTTCATCAGCATCAAGGTAGCTCGGACTTTGGTTCTCATAGTCTGCAGGACTTCAGTCTTGTGTTTGAGGAAAACAAGATCTCATTTATTCAGATGAACCTTCACTTCTGCAGGGACCCGAACTCCTGAGTAAATACATTGGAGCCAGTGAGCAGGGAGTTCGTGACGTCTTCCTGAGGTGAACTTCATTTATTAAAAAAATTTTTTTTTTAAATTTTTCTTGAGTTTTGACAATACTTTGAAGTTGTACTAATAATTGTAAATGTTCTCACTGGTTTTATTACCTCCTGTTTCCATTTCAGGGCACAAGCTGCCAAACCTTGCATCCTGTTCTTCGATGAGTTTGACTCTCTGGCGCCAAGGAGAGGCCACGACAACACAGGAGTAACAGACCGTGTGGTCAACCAGCTGCTCACCGAGCTGGATGGGGTGGAGGGGCTGCGGGGTAGGCCTGAGCATCACTGCAACTTTAACCCTTAAAACGGATGTTATTATACTGCGTCTGTTTGGAAATATGGCCCATTTCCTGCTCCTAAAAATATTGCCAGGTGTCTTGACATCTGTCCCACTTTTGGTGGATCAACTATGAATCGGTAAACAACTCTTATCTTAAGAATAAGCAGTTGCTTATTGAAGATTATTGCTGATGTCTTTCTTCCTTGGCATTGTGCCACAGACCATTAAACAGATAAAGCTGCTGTTAGAGAAATGACAAGTAGAGTTTTATCACACTTAGGTTTTAATTTTTGTTCATTAAACCAGTGCATAGACTAAAATTTCATATTTGATTCAGTAGGGAGCAATACAGAAAAAATAATTGTTTTCCTATTGGTAAAATGTATTACCTTATTATTAGCAATTGTCTAAGACACCCATTCATTGAATTACAATTAAGATTCAATTGCACCATGGGTAATGATGGGATCTGCTTGTTGTGAACTCTACTGATCACAACTGTGTTTACTTTTCATAAAGTGCCTCAAGATGACATGTTTAGTAATTATATTATATATTCCAACTATAACTAAGCTGGATTGCACTGAGAAGTGTTTATTTATTTTTTTCTTACACGTGGGCTTTTAATTTTTGACATAATCTTGTTTTCTGCCGTTGTGTGTAGGGGTGTATGTGCTCGCAGCCACCAGTCGACCTGATCTAATAGACCCCGCCCTGCTGAGACCGGGACGGCTGGACAAGAGCCTCTACTGCCCCCCTCCAGACCAGGTGTGTAGATTTAAAAATCAGTCATCTGCTTCATTCATGCTTATAGGTGAAGATCACTGCACTAGTGATTACACAGCATGACCAACGTTGTATTGCTGCTTTTTTTTTTTTAGCTGTTAAGAGATGATCTCCTTTGTGTCTTGTTTCCAGGAGGCTCGTGTTGAGATCCTGAAGGCTCTAAGTTCTGGCCTTTCTCTGGCTCCAGATGTTGACCTACAACAGCTGGCAGCAGTAACGCAGCAGTTCACTGGGGCGGACCTTAAGGCCCTGCTCTACAACGCACAGCTGGAGGCTGTTCACAACAGCTCGGGCGGCGGCACGTCAAATGTACGCTCGCTCTCGATGTGCATGCAGTTCTAGGTTCTGTTGGACTGATAAAACAAGAGGCAAAGTGTTGGGGATTATTTCAGCTCCTTGTGTTTATCTGCTTGGAAACTTTAAACCTGTCTGTGTGACCATCAGGAGCTGACCTCCGCCTCCGACACCGACCTGAGCCTGTCTTCCATGATCTTCCCAAATACCAGCAGCGGCTCAGACGACTCTGTCGGAGAGGGAGAGCAAAGCTTGGTGCTGGACCAGTCGTTGGTTCTTGTTGAGGCCGCGGAGCTTCACACCGAACACGAGGAACGTCGCAGTAATGTCTGGAGGTTCTACTTCGGAAGTTCCTTTGAGTCGGAGACTGGAAACTCGCCAGTTTCAAAACAGGTGATCATTCAAGAGCTCATTTCCACATGTCTCAATTCAGGTATGATCACGGTTAATAAACTGGATGTGTAAGTGAAAGTACTTAATGTTTCCACATTTTATTGGGATTTTAAAATGATGCATTGGTTTTCAGATTTTTTTTTTTCACAACAATGTGAAATGTGATTAAAAAAACTGAAATATTTTCACTCGCCTGTAAAATTTCCACTTTGTGTCTTTCTGTGACGCAACATTCATTAAAGTTTGGATGGATGTTTTAATGTAACTTATTTATCAAACTACATACTTCTGCAAGGTGTTGTGGGTGCTTCACCTGAGCAGCGTTTTAGACCTTGTTTGTGAAGAAAGTCGACTGAATCTGAAGGAAAAGTTTTTAGCCTCTAGATGTCACTGTATCTTCTCCCTGGACCGCTAACCTTTCTTCACCGTTGCCTCTCTATTAATAATTACCACAAATCCATTTAATCTTGGTCCAGGACTTTGGTTGCTATAAAACGGAGCAAATAAAGTCTCTATTCAACATCTGTGTGTTTAACAGGAATCCCTATATGTCTCTGGACCCAACTCCAGAAACCCAGGCAGCGGACTTGCTCCAGCTTACATGTCCTCCATCCAGACTGGATATAAAGAGCTCGGCCCCGAGCAGCTGGTGCGGCTGCAACAGGACATCAAAAACATCAAGAACAGCTACAGGAAAGGAAATGTAGGTGAAAACACGTATGAACCCCCCCGCACCCCCCCTGTACATACTATTTCCAACAGTCTGTGCATGTCATCAGCTTTTCTCACCAATCTTCTGACTTCAGATGAATTATTCTGCGTGTGTTTCAGCATCGGTTGTCAACGGCGCACTGATCTACTCGTTTCTAATAGAAGAAACATCAGATTGAAGCTTGCGCCTGTGTACGTCTGTGTTTCTTTCTGTATAGGATGACTTTGTGTGGACACGTCCAGCCTCCAGCCTGCCAGGACTCCTGCTGTCTCAGGCTCACATTAGTTCTGCCTTAGCTGTGACCAGACCCTCTCTCAGCCCGGCCGACTGGGGCAAGTACACCAAACTGTGAGTACTGGGAATCCAGAGGACTCCTACCAGATTAAAACACAAATCACTGCGGTAATATCTTTAAATAGATCTCGTTTTCAGGCACTTCAGGAGTTAGGCAATGTCTCTCCTGCAGAATGATTATAGTGATAAAAGTGACGATGGAGCAATATGAATAAAGTTTATGATTGCTCATTGTAGCTGTGAAAAAATTACGCATTTAATCGCAGTTTAACTCTAATGAAATGTTTGCACTTACATTATTTTCAGTTTTTCTCACCTAAACTCCATTTCCTTCTTTAGATACGAAAGTTTTGGGGGTTCGAATGACAAATCGCCTCCTCTTGCTACGTTTACGCCAGGACAACGTGTCACGTTAGCCTGATGGCAAGAATTTGTCTTAAACATTTGATTTATAGATTGTTTCTACATTTTGTATACCGATGTGGTGAAATAAAAGATTTAATATGTAATTATTGCACATATGTAAAGTTTCAGATCTTGTGGGATTCTAAAATGTAATTAATAAAAATGTGATTGGAATGATTTTGCACATCTGATCTCCATTATTTAGTGTGCAGGTTTTGTGTGAAGGTTTTGTTTGGGATTTTGACAATTTTCCATGTTTGAATTAGTATAGAAAAAGAAAATGGAGTATGTAATAGTGCTTGATTTTTTTTTTATGTTTCTCATCGTCAGTTCTCAAAATGAGTGTTATAAACCAAAAAAAAAACCCCACATACACATGGTACCTGCTAATAAGAATTACATAAGTAGTTCAAAAATGTCCCTTCTGCTGGAGAAAGGCTTCAAATTTTGACTCTAATTTATTTTTTATATAACTGCCAACCTACACCAATAAGCACTTGCAGGTTCTGCAGATATAAAAATAGGAGGAACATGGTTTTAGCTTGCTGTGGTCTCGCTTCAGTGCCACACATCGAGGGAGGACAACAGAAATGGTCCAGTGGGGGTCTCTATCTCCTTAATGGCTCAAGCACCTGTATTGAGACAAAGTCGTGTATACACAAAGAGCAATGTAAAAATACAGAAACGAGTCAGTTTATCTTTAAATTCCCTCACGTGTTTTTTGGGATCAGGTGTATTAAGAGAACAGACTCATTTCCCATCAGAAAAGCGGTTTTTTCTTGGATTAGTACTTCCTCCTCCTCATCAGTCATCCCAAATGATTCATGAACTGCTGTCTTTCAAACAGAAACTTCGAGGGAATTTTACCAGAATTAGCTTCAGACCAGCAGAAAGCACAGTCGACTTTTTTGTTCTCTTTACTCTGTACTAAAATAGATCAAAACTTTTCTGATCAAACAGAAGAACGTGGTTTAGTGATCTACAAAGAGTACGTTTTAGTCAAATCCCACCAAAGAAAAATACAGCATTTAGCAAAGATGACAGATGATATTAATTCATGAACACGGGAGATCTCCAAAGGGTTGTCAGCTCCCATATGATTTTTTTCTTCTAGCTTGTGATTGATTGTGAAAAGCTGGAGGTTTAATGATGGACAATGGCGACAATCAGTGATTGAAGGTGAAGTAAGTTTATGGTATCCTTAAAGTGTTTGCAACTAGCTGCAACATCATGGCAGCCCAACCTATTTTCCGACTAATAATTATTTGGCCACTTGGGAACCTCAGACATTATGCCATCATTAGGTACGCCAAAAGAAAACGGGGTGATGACATCATGGCAAAAAGTTAGTTACTCCATCCCTTCGCTGTAAAACACAAGGACTTTTCCACCCCTGTAGACTTATTTCCACCCTAAAATAAGTCCCCAAAACTTATTTTAGAGACAACTAAAATAAGTTTATGAGCTCTAATACTGTCAAAGCAGGTGATAAGTCAGCTTATGCTACGTTTTATTAAAATATGTTTCAATTAAGCATATTTAAACATACTGTGAGCTAAACCTGCAAATAAATAAAGAGAAGACAATGTTTTTTTTTATTTTTTAATGTAAACAGCAGTTTTGGGGGCTTTGAAAAAAAATCTAATGAAGAAGGCATTAAATAGGAAGAACAAAAATATATAAATCATACTCGGAATAAAAATGATGCTTCCTTTTTTTTTTTCTTAAATTAAAAAAATACATAAATTTTCAACTTTCTGGCCTTCATAGTCTTAAAAATACGCAGACAGAAATGAAAAAGTCAAATTCCCTTTACCAAACACCCACAACCAGGCTGTTCACAATTTTAAAAATTACTAAATGATGACCATTATTACACATGACAAAACAAAACAAAAGCTCCGATATTGCTTAGGAATGTTGTTTACAGCAGTCTTCAAAACAACAACAACAAAATAAGACTCAAATTAGGAAAAAGATGAGAGTATGTTATCTAACAATGGTGGCTCTCTTACACTTGTCGGATGGCACTGCCACTGCGTACGTATGTACATTGAGTAAAGAACAGCTGTGGTTTTCAATAACATCAATGTGTATATAAAAAAATACTGTAGTAAAGTGGTTGGATTTTGAGAATCACCTTATTTGAACAGTCTTCAGTGCGTGTTAAGTGAGACTGGGGCAAGACAAAGAAGTATTTTAATGAACTATGGGTCCGCTGGGCATGATCCAGCCTGCTGCGAGACATTTAGCTGCCACAAAGTAAGTGGAAATGTGACAAAATATAAATACTTCTGACGAGGTGGCACAAAATCCCTCCATTTACAAAACTGTCATCCTGATCTCTGCAATCCCTCACAAGAAAACCCTGAGGAAAATAATAATAATAAAAAAGAACGAAACAAAAACCTAAAAAAAAAAAAACAACAACAAAGGAGGTGGAGAGAATGAAATTTCAACGCATTTGTCTACAGAAGCAAGAAGACAGCAAGAGGCTGGGCAGGAAGGAGGAAAAAGAGAAAGTTTGGAAACATCGGTCACAGGAGGAAAGTGATGGCGGCGAGGCGGAGACGCAACAAACAAACACTCCCTGGCTTCTTTTCTCCACCCTGATGACTCTGCACTGACTCCCTCAGTCCATCAACTGCAAATATTAACATCAATATTTACTATTTTTCCTTTTATAAAACTCTAACAAGAAACAAGAGCTCACCGAGAGTTCATTTTAATCATTATCACTCACTTTTTCTTTATGCTTCTTCCAGTATTTGAGAAAAGAGGGGCTTGGTCCAGTGAATACAGACGGTGCACACTGGGTTTTGGGTGGGGGGGAGGAGCTCAGGCTTTTTTGGGGGGTGCAGGTCTAGTTACAGTCGTAAACAAAGTCATAGTTGCTAGGTTCTTTGGGAATCGGGGGAGGCGCCTCAGGAATCTGGATGTTTTCTAGATCCAGTAGGCGAAGCTTCATCTCCATGGAGAGCAGGGTGTCCATGTCTGTTTTGGTGTAGTCACTGGTCATCTCCTTTCCCAGGAGAGCATTGAGACCATCTGTCCATACGCAGTACTGCAGACAGACGAGCCGAGGCAAAGCATCACATTAAAATTACTCCAAGAAGCAAAGAAAATGTTTGTAAAGTATATTTCAATTCAACAGTGCTGCGCTGAAAAACTACGGTTTGCATTTCCTACAGTTTAGACTTGATAACACAATCAGACTTTTCCACTGCTCTAAAATCAACTTCTCTCCTGTCAACAAACATTTTTTTTTTTTTTCAAAATGTTTCAGAACCAAGACAAATTTTAATATTAGACATCTCCCTTGTCGAATCATGAAGCAACTGCTGTGAGCCACAGAAGTGGAGTTCAGTGCCGCTCTGCCGAGGCCTGATTACCGAGAAACCTCTAGAATCAGGAAATCGGCCGTAGACAACCTGCTGGTAGCCATGAAGCAGACTTAAAGAAATTCAAGAACTGCTGAGAAACAATGTCTCTGACGTCTATCGGTATACAAAGGGTTACAAACCCCGTTCAAAGGCTTTAGGACTCCAGTAGCCTGACCACTGCTTTCCACCCGATTCTCATTGATTTTTCTCTCCCTTTGGGACATTTGTTTTTGCAGCAGACCAATGATCTAAAGAACACCTGCAGGTTTATTGCTGAATAGCTAAAAAAAAAATCATGAAGGTTTTGTAGTGGTCCAGTCAAAGTTTGGACCTAAATCCAAAGGAAATTCTGTGATGTGACCTTAAGCAGACCAATCACACTGTACAACTCTCCAAATTTAAGTTGTGACAAAAAAAAAAAAGCAAACACATTTGAAAAGATGCAAAAAAAATTTTTCATAGCAATTTGACTTCAGTTTTCACATTCACTTCAAATTACTTTTATACTCAAAACTGTTTTAAAGTGCTTGAAAACATCCTGAAGACAAGAGTCCACTCAAACAGAAAGACAGAGGTAAGACTAAAACAAATCAGTGCCTCAAGTGTCATATGTCCCTGTTATCACTTAAACACTTGTATATCAACTAGATATGACACTCGGTGGATTTATATTTAGATACCTGCTTGTCCTTGTCTTCATCAAACACGCTTATTCTATCTGACGCAGCCAACAACCACCAAGTCGACCTCTGCTGACTTACCTCATGCTTGTCAGGAGCGATGAAGTTCAAGTATTCATCTGACTCATAGAGGACAGAGAAAGCCAGCTCCAACACCTCCTGCAGAGAGGACAGGGTAGAAAGCAGACGAGGATGAACGGTGGGGAAATTGTGCAAAAACAGCACCGGAGTCGTCCACAGAAATGGGATATGCGAGGAAGAGGGGAAAACAAAACAGTAGGTGGGAGTCGTAGCACAAATCTGCCCATGGGTGAATTTAGGAGGGCAGTGGAAAAACTATGTGACATGATTTCTAGTACACCAACAAATATTACAGATCAAAAAAGATCCGATGTGTGGTAAATATGCTGAATTGTAGTGATCCCGCTGCCCTTCAGAAACCATTAACTATCTTTATCCACTGAGCAAGGCAATATGTGTTATGATGGAAACATCACAGAACAATCTCCAATATGCAATGTCACATCAGACTTTAAAAAAATGCTGCAGGAAAAAAAAAAAAAAAAATCAGCAGCTTGTTTTTAGCATCCAAATGAGTAAAAGAATTTGAAATACAGAGTGCCAGCAAAAAAAATATTAGTTGCACATGACATTTGTCTGTATTAAAAATGAGACTTAAATCATGACTGACAGAAAACCATGTTGCGTTCACCTGCGCTGTATCTGAAGACACCAGGATTTCAAAACTCAGAGGAACACGACATGCAGCATGGACTAGAGCAGGAATGCAATACCAATTTCACCTGTATACTCTTAAGTCTGGATTCAAGCAGCAGATAATTAAACATTTAGTCTGGGGCTGCAGCACAGCCGCACTTTCTGGGCAGATAATAAATAATGCAGCGTCAGTTCATTTGTTTCAGGGGGAAAACGCTCTGCTTTTTGAGTGAGAGAATAAATGCTCCGTACGTTTAATAGCCACTGTCCCAAGCTGGGATGGTTTATTAGCAAAGGGGGTTTAGACTCAATAGCTTTAAAGAATTGTAAAACCAAAAAATGCTGTATTACTGCTTTTGCACGTCTCTTTATAAGCACTTAATCCACGGTAGAAGAGATATTTAGCTGATGGATGAAATGATAAGAAGTCAGCTAGTGCTGCTAAAAACAAAAACATGCAGGCCGGTCAGGGGAAAAGTACATCATATTTTCCTTTCTTAGTCAGGAAGACATTAAAACGTCTAAAACTGACATTTTATTTGAGTCGCATCATTATACACAGTGCCTTGCAAAAGTATTCACGCTCCTTGACGTTTTTCACATTTATTATCATCATAATTGATGTATTTCACTGGGTTTTGAAAGGATAGAACATAAACATGAACATAATTGTGAAGTGGAAGGAAAATGTGCATGACTTTTTGGTTAAACTTTTAAAAATAAAAATCTGAAAAGTGCAGAATGCATTTGAATGTAGAGCACCTCTTTCATGTATTAAAGGGTTAGTGACAAACTTTGAACGAGGGTTCTTATGGCTTTTCATTCTGAAACTGTTCCATAAAAGAAAACCTAGCAGTTCTGTCTTCAGATTCTCAGCTGATTTTTGGACCTTGGAATTTTGTTTTAAAAGCTCAGCCAAGTTTTAATTTCTCAATAACTTTGTGCCTGATATAAAATTCCATTTTATTTATTAACCAGACAGCTTCTGACAATGCAGTAAAATAGATTTTTCTTGCATAGATATTTGAAATAAAACTTAGAAATGAAGCACTTATTTTTCTAAAGCCAGACTTTGCCTGGCTGTCTAACACATTAACCCTTCCATGCATGAATTATGATCCTCAGTGTCAGGATTTTTTTTCCAAACATTTCTTTGATTTTCTTAAGGCATAAAAATTTTTTTTGTAAAAAAACTTTTTTTAGGTGATCAATTGTAATTTTATCCAAAAACAGAGTTGTTATTTGAAAAAATGCATCAGTAGTATTCTTTAGGGGTTATTTGATGTCACAATATATTTTTACCTGTCAGAGTCTACAGTAGAAGTACAGTAGCTTGCATGCTTTTTTTGTCTGTCGGCCATATTGGATTTAACAAAAAATTATTTCTTGCATTTGCAGCTGATGGCCTGTAGTTGATAGTGTATTTTATGATGCATTAGTGTCTACTTCAGTGGTCTGTGTGCATTTATAACATAAAAATCCATAAGAAGCACAAAAAAACAGATCTTAGATAGCTGTCCACTGTAGTGACCACTATGCATGAAAGGGTTAACACTAAATGTGCTCACGTTGTCACTCACAAAGCGAAAACAGGCCCCCGAATGCCACTCTCCTAGACCTACACTGATTAACAGGGATATAACGGGCAGAAAGCTCCAGAGGAGGCTGCTTTCTTTGTCCACAAGGATGTTTATACAAGACGTAACATAAGGGAGTCCTGTGGGTGGGGGACGGACGTCTGCAGGGGCAAATTACTGAATGATGTGTACATGGATGAAGTTAAGACGGAGCTTTCATTCTGGTTAAAGCTCCAGAGTGAACGCTCATGTTACTGACGTATTAGAACAGGGATGAAAAAAAACTGACTGATTCCAGTCAACAACAAACTATTTAGTCATTTATGTGAACAAAACGCTGCTGATGAATGCGTTTGCCTCCGTGAAAGCCACTGAGATGTAAGTTATTGTGTTATTTCCAAAAGCAGAATTTATGTAACCGACATCATGTTATGCAACCTCTCTCTTTCTCTCTCACACACGCACACACACCCATGTTTTCTTGGCTGGATACACACCCAGCCAAGATGGCTGGGTGTGTTCACATGCGCTTGCATGTGTTCACATGCACACGCAAACACTGAAACACACCTTGTTTTGCTTGAGGGCTCCTTTTTCCTTCATGTGAGGACAGTCTTTGCCAGTGATAACAGCTTTGATATCAGCTACAGGCACTGCAGAGAGGACAGATGACACTTAACAACAACAACAACAACACACAACTCTGCCCTCCCAGATGGCTGCTTGGTTAATTCAAGTAATTAAAATCCAAGTCAAAACTAAAGCTGCGCTGACAGTTAAGGGGAAACAGATTCCTACTCCTGGAAGAATGAAACATAAAATTATTATGTCAAGAGGACAACGTAGAAGGAATATCTTTGTTTTATTGTTTTTGTTTGCAAAAACAATAAATATTTGTAGCAAAAATCCTTAGAAATAAACAATTAAATCTGCAAGTTGTACCATGTCTTGAAAATATAATCACAGTGAAAAAACTAAATCAGAAAATGCAGCTTCTACTTTATTCTGACCTCTCAATGTTTAAATAGTTTTTATCTTTTACAGGACATAAAACTGTTAATGTAATTATCGTTGTCCTCATCCAATACTCGGAGTTTCAAATTAGGTGTTTTCACATGAATTGTTAGCCGTTTTATGTAACCAAGTCTGAATCAAAACTGCTTATTATGATTTTGATTATGGATAACAGCATAATGCAGTTTTATGCTCTTTATAATGCTTATCAGAAAATGTTTTGATCAAATGTCGCATTTTTACAGAATGCCCTGGAATCCTGTGATTATGGCTTTCAACACAAGGCATGCTAAAAAGATCAGATCTGCAATTAGTCCAACTTAAAAAAAAAAAAAAAAATAAAATAATGAAGTCCTGTTTTTCTGCAGCACTGGGTAGACACTTGGGCTTAATTACTATTGACAAACGAACCAGAATGACAGCTTTCAAACCTGGTGCTATTTGTGAAAAATCAATCATTTAATTATAAATACTCAAATAGCATCGACAGGTCAGAGCTTTATAAACATTTTGGAAAACGGATAATTAAACCTTCAGCTAAATTTGATGGATACTCACATTTGTCCTGTAAAGAGTCATGGGGGACCTCTCCCTGAGGGCTCTCCTCAAGATCTCCATAGTGCAGGACTTTATGATTCGGAGACAGCCGGCAGTACCAGAACTTATCTGGAAGAATCAACAGAGATGGATTTAGACGAGTTATGAAATAAACAGCAGCTGGCAAAAAGCGTGAGTCATCAAGAGGAGAGAGAAAATTAGCTGACAAAAAAAAAAAAAAAAAGAATCAGAGCCAAAACACAGCCTTGAGGAAAACCCGCAGATGGGTGAAGATCCTCTCCACAAGGGAGGGATCATGACGACAGACAGTTGGTTTTCACCAAGTCAGCAGCAATATCCAGTTACTTCAAGTCAACCAATGACAAGGGACCTTTTCTTCCAAGAAAAGGTAAAAAAAAAAAAAAAATCTCCGAGAAAAATGAAGAGGTTAAATTCAAGGGAAGGTCTGCCCGGCCAGCAGGATAAACTGTAAAATTTTCATGTAGGAAACTGCAACTTTTACGCGATACAGTGTTTTTCCGTTTTAATAATTGAGAGGGTTTACAAGCAGACACCAACAGCTAAATTGTTGTGACAATATCGCGCTTTAAACACAGATTATTTCACAGAGAAGCAGCAGCTTCACGCAAACACAACCGGATGATGAAACTAAACAATCCTATTTGAAAAAAGAAAATCCGCCTGCACAGACTACATTTTAATGAGTGCAAAGGTGATAAACAGCGAAGATAAAGTGGTTTTAAGACAGAAGAATCGGGGCTTATACTCTATAGTGATAACTGCAACGTGTTGCTTGATGAAATTCTCCACTACTCTGCAGCAAGTCCGACATTCTTTTAGTTTATTTTTCCTGCCCAAGTGGGCATCAAGCTTACTGTCACTGGCAGCGAGCAGACACACACAGCAAAGCTCTGGCTGGAGTGGGAACAGTTGCCATATCCTAATTGCTGAAAACATGCCGGCTGGTTCCAGGCGGGTGTGGAGTGGTACCGATCCACAGGGAGCAGATTGACAAAAAAAAAAAAAAGAAGAAGATCCGTTTGGTTACTGCGAAGCGAGGAGACGGGATCGACTGTTCGGCTTCGCTGTCAGGCTGATGGATCGGTGCGCCTGCAGGTGTCTGCACTCCGGAGCGTGAGCTCTCTCCTCTTGGCTTCGACTGATTCAACAACATGCAGCCATGAAAGACGGCATTCAAAAAGTTCTGGCCAAGATTTTCTTCCTTTGATAAAGTACACCTCAGTGAGATGGAAATACAGCTACCAGCTATGAAACTGCTCTTAGAAGGCTGGAGACGCTGCACTTTTTCCCCTGTGCACTTCAAAAACAGAAGCTTTCCGAGAGAAATATTAATTTTAAATGGACAGCACGGGATAGAGAGGGGAATAATTCAACAGTGGAGTTGAGTTGAATTAATATTTAATGCTATATATACATCTGATCAGGATGGAGGAATTTTAAACAGTGAGACGAGACGAGAAGCTGCTGCAGGTTTAGAACAGCAAAGAAAAAAAAAAAAAATGTATCAATGACAGAAAGACGAAAAAAACCCCCAAAACATTAATTGTCATTCAGCTGACTCAAGGCATCTAAAAAAGTGCACTCCAAATTTACACATGTGCCCAGCCGGCATGAGGACAAAGGCTCAGAAAGGAGAAGAAAGATGAATATGTGTATTAATGGAGGACAGATGGAGGAGAGGAGTAATTTGAAGGCTGAGCAGATTCACCCAAAAGCAAAGCACTTAAAACAGAACCAAGATAGCAACGCTCCGGAGGAACAGGATAAATGGTAGTCGAAGAGAGAAAGTCAAACCAGGCTGCAATAAATACATCTAGGGTTAAAGATAATCTGTTATGCCTCTGAGCCGCGAGGCGAGGCATCGACAGTGGCGTAAAGTTTGACTCATGTAAGGATGAGCAGGTTCTGCGGCTCAAAGGTGGGATGTAATAACGACAGCAGTTCCAAACCTCTTTGCACAAAACACTTCAAGGTGAGATTTGGATTCCCTCATGGAGATGAGAACCATGAAAGGGTAATAAAACAGAGAAGAAAAGCCCCGTCACCGAATATCAGTCTACCAAAAGCACCAAAGACGGTGAGGGTTTTAAATCACAGCTGATTGTTCCTTGTTAATGCTGGAACTTCTTTCAAACCCCATTTGCCATTTTTTGTCTTCCTTTGAAGTCTTTGATTATGTAATCTCACTCTGATGGGACCCAGATGACACCTGACAGCACAAATCCTAACAAGGATGTAAAGTGCTGAAATGAACTGACTCAGCGAGACCCTCACAACACCTCCAAAAAGGAAAAAAAACCCACATTATTTGAGAGAGCAGAAGCTGGAGGGGTTTTTTGGCAACAGTTGTTAAATTTTTAGATAGAATATGAAATGTCAGACTGGATGATGTTAGTGCACTCCAACCTGAGCAGCAGTGTAGATTCTTGGTGGTTTATTCTTATTTTCCATCACAGAGGAAAAGGAGCGCTATTACAGCAGCAGAATCTGCAGTTAAGTCACTACGCTGATTTTCATGTTTTCACTTTATAAAATGTTTGTTTTTAGCGCCATTCGGATTAATCCAACTCTGGCCGTGTTTGCATGCCGCAGAGGTGTGTCGTGAAGGGCAAATGGGAGTAGGAAAGATGTCGTGCATGCACTTTTTAAAAGACTCGCGATGCATTTTTTATGCCTTAAAAGACACCCTGTGCCACCGCGTGTCTCGACTTCAAAGGTTGAGAGAGAGCCGGAGAATTCGTGCAAGTGATCATGAGTGCAGATTCGCAGCAGTCCAGAGGCTCAAAGATTCCCGCTGATGAAATGTGTCGTGCCTGGTTTTCACAGAGAAAAGGGACCGAGGAGATGGAGACGAAGATCAAAAGGAGGGATATGAGGAAGAAATCAGACGAGGAGTCCTTGCGGATGGAGGAGTGTGAATTAAAAACCACGTGTGGGTCCAGAGCGCCTCACCTTGCCTCCTGCGACTGCTGATTTTCCTAAAGCAGGTCCCCTCGCACAAACGGTTGAGCCTCTGCTGCTTGATCAGCTCCATGATCTCTGGCTGGATCTTTTCTCTCAGCTCCCTGTGGGAAAATAAACACAGATTACTGGTGTGTGGAATTAGCTGTTAAAAGTGGCGCTGATCTGCAAAGTGTACTAGAAGATTAAATTAGCCATCTGAAAAAAACATTTCCTAAATTATCAGTGTTAGAAGACATTAAATACACAATCAATCCCAGTGTTTGTAATTCAGCAAGTCTGAAACACGGAGGAAAAACCAGCAATAAATCAATGAGACCAAAGCAGCTTACAGATAGAAATTAAAATTTACAACAATAAAAAAAAATGTTTATGTAAGCACGAACACAGAAAAATCAAAGATACGCTATGACACTAAATTCATGAGATGCACAAGCAGTTGATTCTCAGCATTGATTTACAGGCTCTGAAGCAGCACGACCTTCTGCCTGAAGGGAGGAGGAACAGTCCAAGATCTGGACGAGTTCTGAAGCAAATATTAGACAAAACATTATAATAATAATAAAACAATTCACGGAGTTTGGCCATTTTTACACTTGACCAGCCTCAGGGTCTTATCTTTTTACAACCAGGGAACCCAACTCAAAGTTAGAAGTTTTCAGTGTGTGTGAGCTGCTCAAATGAAGCCCGAGGAAACACAAAACGAGTGAGAAGCTATTTAAAAAGGCAACAGCATTCCTATTACTGGATATTGGATGCTGGTTCAGGCTCCCAATCAACTGGGAATTTTTTTTTCATCCCTTTGAAGAATCAATATCCACCAGTATCAGCAGGTCTTTACCAAATCAGATTATCGGCCAGAACATCTTGACAAGTGCATCTGTGTTTTTCTACACCCTTCATTCATCATTTCAACTTCATCACCTTTGCTTTGCTTGGTTCATTGACCATCCCACTCAAGACGTAGATCTGTGGCCAGAAATCTTGAAGAATTTAGCGAACGAGGTGAATATTGTCCTTGTTTTACTCTCTCGTGTGGCACTTTTCTGCTGCTGCCACACACCTTTGAATGCCTCGTCTACTGTGTCTTATTACAACGGTGCAGCAGGTTCAATTTAAATTGATTCATTCAAGTGAATGTGGAAAACCTGTGGCACCGGATTGCAGGGGCAGAACAAAGAAAGGCACCTGGGAAGGTGATGGAATAAAGAAATGAGGCAAAAATTATCAAAAAGGAGGAGCATCTATCATGAAGCATCTGCAAAACATCGATTAGTTCAACTGGCGAAGACATTCAGAGATTAATTAAACAGCAAAAGAGAAGGAATGAAAGAACAAATAAAAATGCTTTTTTATTTTTTTTAAAGTAAATATTTCAGAGTCATTTTTCTGATTTCCTCAACTGCAGAGACAGTGGTAATATTTGAAAACACGGCCAGAAGCTTCTGGCTAACGTTCTGATTTGGAACGTTTAACTTATTCAGGCATTCTTTGTGTGCCGCTGTGTCACTGCATTGTGTCCGGTGGGATTAAGCATCTGTGAAGGTTTGGTCTCTCCCCTTCCAACGGTGATTCAATAAGCCCTTAGCGCAGCATTGATTACCGCTGAAAGAGACAAGTTCGCTCAGCGTAACGATTCCTCAAAACTGCTACCTACTCCATTACAAACAAGGACAGAACAATGTTCTCCGACACAGAAGGTGGATTAATGATACGCCGGCTCTCTGAGAGGGCTATTAATTGAGCGCAGACTAAGAAGGCCACCTGCAGATACTTAGAATTTAATGCAGAGATTTATCAAAAAAAAAAAAAAACCCAAAAAAACAAGCAAGTTGGTGCAGCCTGTTTTAGGCCATTTGCTTGGCATTTAGATGAAAAATGTAAAGAAAATGTAAAAGCTATTCCAGAGACATTAAGCATTATGATGATTTGAATATTTGCACCATTTTGGTTCAAATGCCTATTAAGTTATGTTAAAAAATGGACTGCAACAGTTAATACCAATAGGATTAGGCAGATACTCCAAGTCTATACTGTACTATACTCTAAACGGCATGAAATGAATTTTTACTAGAAAGATTTTATAATCTGGCAGCAAAAAAAGTGGAATTGACCATTTTTTTCCCTTGAAGACTTACAAGATGGGCCGGGACTGGAAATCTTCCTGATTCATCCTCTCGGACTGACGTATCTTCAGGATCTCTGTGTAGCTCAGGTTCTGCAGGCGACTCTTGAACTGGTCCAAGGAATTAGGCTTCACAGAGAGCGCTCGCATGATCTGCTCTCTCACCACCTGCATTACCTGGAAAGAGGCAGAGGAGAGACAGGTGAGATGAAGAAAGATGCCAAATGTGATTCTGGGGCAATGTGTTTTGCCAGATGCAGTTTGCATTGGGGGAAAAAATCGCCACCATGACTAAGAGAAATATTTTTCAATTATCTTACATCCATCTAACAATGTGTCTACCGTTATGGACATATCCATAAGCAGCTCAGACCAGGCGGTATTTGAATAAACCATGCTGTGTGTTTATTTGTCCTTGTCATTTGTTAATGATTCTATTTTATTTTTTTTTCACCTGCTCTCACGGACAATGTGGGTGAGAATTATAACAATAACGTCCGAGGAATGATTTATGTCCATTAAAACAAATATTTAAAAAAATTGGAGAGCAAAAAAAACACTCAGAACTGTAAAGCCTTTCTGTGCAGTAGAGAGTGGATTTCTTTGTGTTTTTGGGTTACCAGGTTCTCATATAAAGGATGAACAACAGCATTTGTTGCTATCACTTCTTTTATGGGTCAGAGCTCCCACTGATGCATAAAACCAGAAACTTACATACACTGAATTAAAAAAAAAAAAAGAAAAATTTTGTTTACGTCTGTGTCTGACTTTAAATTTGAATAAATGTTAAAGTCGGCAGGGATTGCTAAATTTGTTTCCTTTTGCTAATTGCCTGTATATTCAGAAGACGGGAGCAACGATCAGAGTGCTGCCGCCTCCGACGTGATCATTCTGCAACTTGAGTGACAACTATGAAAGTGACTTTACTGCACTAAGTGACAAGTTAGTCTGACTACTATTATATGAGTTTTTGAGCTTATTACAACAGAAAGAAATTACATTTTTGGCAGAACTGGGCTTATTTTAATAACATTATTAAAGCTGGATTTTTTTTTTTTTGTAGCATGAAAGCCTCTTTGTTACTCTGCATAGGCACTCCGAGTTGAAAGCTAAAATAATCAAAAGCAGCTCCTTTCATTTAGCTTTGCGCTCTAAGTAATTTGGATTCTGCATAATTATGATTAGAACAATAACATAACCCTATTTTTTTTTTTTTTCTTTTTCTGAAATCATTCAGCCTGCAAACAAAAGGTTCTTGACAGAGCTGTTTGTCCTCATGTGGAGAAGTTCACTTTCAACATGAGTTTCTTAGGTTGTGTTGAACTCTAGATCTCAGTAAAAGCTTGGTGGGTTTAATAAAACAAACATTTCTGTAGGCAAGTATGATTGCTCTCTATACTACAGAGGATGTGGAAGCAGATGTGACACGCAGCTCTGCAAATGGATCAACATTGTTAGCTGCTGCTGCTGCTGCTGCTGCTGGGCCTGCAGCAGAACCATCACTGGATCAAATCCCTTTCAAGTGACAGAAAAGAAAACTGATTTTCCTTTTGTTCTATTCGATGTGCATCTCTTGTATTCTTTAAACGCGATATTCCATGCATGCTTTTTGAGGTACTGCAAGTTTAAAACACGATGTACCAAGCTTGTAACATTGAGACATGACTTTTGCCACGTTTTTTCACTCCACAGCCACAAACTACAAAGTATTTTATTTGCGTTGTAAGAGAATAAAAACAACATATGAGACATGCATTTTTAAAATACTTCTCCATATGTATTCAATACTTTTGTAGATGCACCTTTTTGTTTTGAGCTCCTGTATATTTTCATCAACTTGTTTTTTTCCTTCTGAAAAAAAAAAAGGAAACCTAATCCCCACAGCATGATGCTGCCACAAATATACGTTCATGAATATACGTTCAAAATGATGGGCAGCATTAATATTTTTCCATCTCGTTTGTTTCTTGGTCTTCATGAAGCTTTTGAAGATGAATCTCCACTGGACTGATACCGCAATTAAATTCACTCGGTTTAAACGGATTTTATTTAGGGGTATCAAAGTGTATCAAGCTGAAAACCCTGTATAATTTACCTTCTCAATTATGCTGCACATTTTGTCGTTTTTGCACATAAAATCCTAAGAAAACACACTGGAATTTGTGATTCTAATGAGACAAAATGTGAACATGCTCAGTAGGGATGAACATACCCTATATCTGCTATGTTCTTCTTGTGATGCACTAATCTGCTAGGTCTGGTCTGGGTACTCTCAAGTTTAACGACGAGGCTTAAACCCGTCAAAAATCCCAAACAGGTTTTATGCAATATTGTTCTCGTTGGTTGTTTTTTGCTGCAAGGCGATTACTCATCATTTGGAGGAACCTTTGGACTCTCACCACTCAGACTGAGCCAGCACTAAGGCGATTAAAAATAGAAAATTTGAGCCTCTGGAAATGCATGTGAAGCATAAGCCTGAATCAAGCAAGAAAAAAAGAAGGAAAGAAAAAAAAAAACTGAAAGATTTTAGGCCACACAAGCCAAAGAGTGTGATCCTCCTTAATCACCATCATGACTCTGTGTGCATTAAGACGAGATCTGGACTCAAAGTCCCGACTCTTAAGATGAAGCTGCAAATCAACATGGACAGACAAAGAAGCTAACTCAATTTGTTATTTAGTGTCTGATAAAGTCTGGTGTTAAAATGCTGGCAGGAAGCTTTTAGCCTGAACTTGTTGCTAATTAAACTTTAATCAAGGGATCAGAACACATTTCTATGACTAAGCCATAAAATAACACGAGAAGAGCCACTAATTTTAGCCACAAGTCTCAACATGACATCATATCGAACCTGACGTTAACCACAATTAATTCCGTTTTGGATTGATTTACAAAAACACAGGCTACATGACCACATCTTCCCTCACCAGTGTGGCACAAAATCTGTTACTGAAGCTGATGCAAAACATCTGTGGCACTGCAAAGCCAAGCCGTAAAATATCCTTTGACAGGGCAGACAAGGTTGAGACAAAGCCGCTGTGTGCTGAGCTTAACCTTAACCAACATCATTTTCAAAATGATGCTAATGGAATTAAATAATGGCTCCCTGACATGGACATTTTTGCAGAAATAAAAGAAAATTTCATGCCCTCCTCCCTCAAGCAAGACTTGGGAAAGAATCACGCTGCACATCTCATAAGACAGGAGGAGGACTTCAGCATCTCTGAAGTCTGAGTGCCACTTCAAATGTTACTTAATGTTTTATTCAATTTCCATATTCAGTATAAAAACCGAGTTTATTCCACCTGATTTAATTAAAATGACATCAATAGTGCCTCGCTAAAGTAGCCACATCACTTGGGCTTTTTCACATTTTGTCACGTTATGACATTGTTTTTTTGGTTTTTTTTTGCAACAGGGAGATACATAAAGCGGTGTAGATTTCTAAAGTGGAGGGGAAATTATTTAAAAAATGCTTTATGCAAACTAGAGCTTCAAATATTTATAGTATGTTTCCATCTGTTTTGCACACACAAAGATATTTATTTTTATTTTTTTTACGATTCTTAAAAAATTGATGGGGGTCAGTTTTGGTGGTTGTGATGTGCTCAGGATGTAAACTTTTAAGAGCCACTCATTGACGCTGTTAGGATGAGGTCCAGCATGAAATCCAAAATAAACAGTAAATGCCAGTAATAAGAGAACCTGCCTCATTCTTTCTTTGGGTCAAGAACAGAAAATCCGAGCTGCGATTCGAGCCTGTGATGTCAGTTTATTTTTTATTTGCTTTTTTCGGTCTAAATTTCTCCCTCTATCCATCCGTTTAAGGTGAAACAATGAACTGCTCAGCAAATGAAGGAGTGTTAGAGTCATGATCTTAACTCTCAATCACAACTTCAGAATTACAAATTAAAGCATTCAGATAATTAAGTGCAAAATGAATCCATTATCAAATTAAGATTGTGAATGGCGCATCTGCGTGCCAAAATGGATTATTCTTCTCCTGAGGATGTTAATCAGTGACCATATCAAAAAATGCAATACAAGAAATGAAATATCATACTGCAATTAAGAAAGGATAACTGCAAAGCCTAAGATCTTATTTAAAAAAGGGGAGAAACTGTATTTTAAAGTCTCATCATGCTTTTTAGCCAACGGTTTTCCAGCCGTCATCCCTGGAGAGACATCATTAATATGCCTTGTTTGCAGCCATGTCTCTGACAGGAAAACAATTCTGCAGGCCCATGTGGCTGCTCTCATCCTAATTAACACTGCGAATATTCATCACATTTAATACGAACACATGGTCCTTTGTCACCAGGCCGGGAATGCATTATGAATATTTTATCTGTACCCTCTATCAGCAGGGAGCACCTTGACAGAAGCAAGGTGAGCTCAAAGAAACTTTCACTTCGCCTTGTGTTCTGTCAGATTGACAGATAAAAGGTTTATTTATCCTTTTAACCTTTTTGGCAAGTGTTTCTATTTTATATCTGTCATTTCATGTTTTCTTATCTTTCCCCGACTACAAGGGCGCAAGGGAAGTTAGATACCAGGACAAGTGTCAGCAGAAAGCCATTCCAAGAACCACCGAACACATGTACCGAAGACACCGACTCGTCCATCATTTCCTCGCACCTTTGAGATTGTCCTTCCAGCGGGAAGGACCTTTTGTAGCTGCGCCCCACCATCCATCACACTTCCCCTGCTGCAACAAATTATCGTCCACATCTCGTCGACCAATCAGCTGCAGGGCAGCTTCATTTGGCTAAGAGCTCGCTAATGACATCATTTAGCAGCCGTCAGTCAAACCTGAGCACGCCACTCAAGCATTTCGTGGAGAGATCCTGGAGATCTTCCTGGAGAGACGCTTTGTTCGGGCGAATAACAAGGATGTAATCATGGAATAATGACTTTCCTGACAAGTCCCTGAAAGCAATCAAATATCCAATCTCACTTGGCGATAATTGAACCCGGTTACTGGAGGGCGTCACTATGGCAGGCGACATATGCAGGATGCAGCACGAGGGAAAGAAGACATGCCCATTAGAATGCAAAGTCATTCCAAAAATATTTTTCAACTGATAGCACAGTGAAAGTGGGGAAATAAAGAGGGCAAAACATTTTCCTGCATGGATAAAATTCTTTTTCATCATTTCCTTCCAATACTACTTAAAATCAAGATATTTCTTTGCAAGAAAAAAAGTGGAAATGTAACACTCCCGTCCATTAAACCTTTAAATACATTTGCTGCCTCCTGCTTTGAGTTAGTTCGCAGTGATTGTATCTGTACGTTTAAAGTAAAAAAACATCAAGTTAACAGCTGGATGTGACTTTAAAGTGCTGTTAAAAGCCCCTTGCATTTTACTGAATGTTTTAAATTCCTGTTCGACAGCACCATAGGAATAATAGTTCTGCACACTTAGAATCTTGACACATGTAAAGCACATAAAGCAGTATCAGTCCTCTTATAATACATAAAATATGGAGAAAATCCAACATAAGCCCGAACACAACAGGTTGACTAATGATCATGTGACGTTCCTTGTAATTTTCTTTTTTAGTACTCACATCTGCAGTAGACTTGAAAACCCAGAAGCTTTAAACTTAGCTTAGAACTCATTGGTTCTGTCTATTGTCCCAAATAACGCTCATTTAGAGTTCAGGCATTATAGATCAAGTCAAGCTGACAGAGAAGCTGCATTTATTTTGAGAGAAAAAGAAAGAAAACAGCTCCACATGTTTGTAGTGGTGTGGTGCAGCCCATATGAAGGATCAGATGAAAAAAAAATTTAATTCAAAATCACCTGGGAATGTAGCACTGACTGCAATCTCAGAGAATCAACAACAAAAACCGAGAGTCGACCTTGACTTAATTAGCATTGAATGGTTTTCAGGCATTTTCTACAGTTATGCTACAGGAAAAAAAAGAGAAAAAATTGCATTAATTGGTCCAGATGGACGATCAAATTGGTTTTGATTAAGCATCTATTCAAGGACCCATCATCAGCGGGGCACACACGCTAATTCTGTTTGGAGAAACTAAAGCAACCTCCCCATTAATGATGCAAAAGTCATTCATTTAGGCCAGTTATTAGGCTTTCAGACGAAAATGTGCAAATTACAAGAAAAACCTCCCCCACAACCTTGATGTTCAAGACACATAATTTATGAATCATAAATGAAAATTTGGTTCCAGAAGACAGAAGAAATATTAAGCTGCACTAGCTTATTTTACAAAACTTGATTCTCAGTAGAAAATATTACATCAAGGAAGCAAACACTTACTTAGGAGTTTTGTCTGATTTGGTCAAATAACTTTTACTCTTTGATCTTGTCTTATTTGCTGCTTTTATTCATGATCAAACAAATGATTTGAACTTGCATATTAGTCGTTCTTATACTATGTCCCATTACAACCACAAAATGTAATGCATCTTATTGGGATTTTAGATAAAGTAGCATTAAATTGTGCAATGCATGACGTATGGTTTTAATTTTTGTTTATGACTTTTGCACAGGTTTCTTTGCAAAATAGCTCAACGACAGTCAGAGTAAGACTATTTAGGCTTTGGCTTGGATTCAGTTTTGATCATTATTTGCTTATTTGTACTGATTTACTACATAAATGAAACCAATGTTTGTGGTTGTAAAGTGTCAAAATGTGAAAAAGTTTGATGATTTATTTTGCGTTATACCGCATATCTGAGACCGGCTTCACCAAGGCCAAGTTTTTATTTTGTTTTCTGCCTGAGGAACAATAATAAACACGAATAAAAAGGACTAATCTTTTGGTCTCCCTTGCTGAGACTCAGTTACTGACACGATTCAAAGTTATTATAGATTTAAGCAGTGCCACATTAATATCTGGTGATAAACAAGACCTCGGGTAGCCTTTTGAGTGTTTGTTTTTGGAATCAATTTAGACTAAATACTGCAACCACAGACACACAAGTAAGTCAAAAGTGAGATAAATGACTGAATCACAAGGCATAAAAATGGAAGCTTGTGTGTCCATTTCCCTGCTGATTTCTCGTGAGCCTAATTATCTTGATTCACCATAAAACAATGCTGGGCTGGCATCTCCGTTCTTACAGCTCTGATGGTTTGATGCTAATGATGGATGATCTCTCTGGTCCGATTAGTGAGCTTAGCTTTGCTGTTCTCCATGTGAGTGGGCCAATGCTCTCAGAGATGAAAGATCGCCCCCTTAGGCGCACAAACACACAATCATGAAAAAGTAATGCACCGAGAGGAAGAAGAAGAAGAAGAAGAAAAAATAACTGACAAGTCCCACCAGAGCAAAAACGAAGAACAGTCACGCTTTGCTCTTGATACACACTCGCATGCAAACTGTGCGGAAAGCAAAAGCACACTGACATACTCAAAGATTTGTTGTAGCACACATGCATCCACACATCTTCGGATTGTGCTTACACATGTGCAAAAACAATAAAGCAAACCTTGTTAAGGGAGTGGGAGGCGAGGCAGCCAAGCAGAAAGATATAAATAGCCTGTCTGAAATTCAACAATAGAGGTGGTGGTGGAGGTGGTGCAGGACACTGGTGGGATGGGGAGTAAAAGGGGGGGACAAGAAAGAGGAGGAGTATAAGACAGAGAGAGAGAATATGAGATAAAAGAAGTAGAAGAAACTTCAGGAAGGGAAGAGCATAGGAAACAGACAGCTGGTGAAGTGAGGTACATAAAACCGGTAATGAAATGAGACAACAGCCGGTCTCATTGCAGGAGAGAAAGTGAAGCGGGGAGAGGGGCGGGTTTTCCAAAGCAGGATCCAGGTACGGTTTCTTTCAAAGTATGACAGCAGTGTCCTCCTCTGTCCCCCACTGTCCTCCACCGTCCCCTGCTGTCCCAACTTGTTCCTTGGAACTCAGATAAATGGTCATGAATATTTTAGAGAAGCAATTATTTCATTAATATCATATCTAATCCAATCCTACAAGACTCCTCTTTTCATGTCAACATGCATATATGCCAACTCTTTAGGTAGGATCAGAGTCGGGCCAAAGTCTGAACCTAAATCAAGGTTTTTTTTTTTCCTTGAAAAAACAAAGCTAAAATAGTTTATTCCCCTCTAAAGGACACCCAGGTCATGCAATGAAACGTTACATGACACAGGAATGAAATGAAGTTCTTGCAACACTTTTTCAAAGAAATAATTTAAATCTTTTTCTCATCACAAATGAAGTGAAGGTTTCACAAATCATCCAGCGTTCCAGTCCAATTATTACTGGTCCATATATTGTAACGTCAAGGCTAATCTTATTTAAAGGTTGTCGTAAGTGGACGAAAATGCACTGATGTTATTGGTTATTGAGTTTTTACAAATAGAACAAAAGGTTTATAGATTTTCAATAATGTTTTAAATGATCACTGGTCATGTATAGTTTGTAGAGACTATCAGAGGTGGTCCAGGTTTATGAACTACTGTGAAAAAGCTCTTGAGTTCGCTGCCAGTGGGAAGCACTACAGATGCTAGTTTTAGTATCATCTGCGACTAATGGTCACTGTACTGTCACAGTGCTTAGAAATCAATCATTTACTGTCAAATGCTCTGTCAATATTTACAAATTTTTATTTAAAAATGGTTTAAAGCTATACAGTAAATACCAACGTAAATATCAATAAATACTAAGAAGAAAAAAAAGAGAGTACCACATGTAATACATTAGGTATATGGTTATATATATGGGTCAGTCTATGAATTGTTTTTAGTGGAATTGCTGATTTAAATTGTACTTTTAAAACCCAAAATAAAAGGGTAATTATTTATAACTTAATTTAGGCTTAAGAAATAATACTACAGAAATGCATTTTAATATTTATTGTTATTTATCACAAAGATTTGTCCATATAACAATATAGTATTTCAAAACTTTTAACTGTTTGACAAATTCATCTAATAAATAATTTACTTCATCAATGTACATGATTCTCTAACAATTTTTTTTATTTTTTGCATCAGGCTTTTTGTATGAAGTGCCAAACTCCAAAACCACTTCCTTTCTTATGTCGTTAGAAAAAGGAAACATGGAGCTACATCTTTAAGTCTGAGGTTCAAAATAAATACATCGCTTTTCACTTGTTATAGAAAATGTATGCCTTTTTTTTTTTTTTTTGACATCTTGAGATCTTACACCACCTATTAACTGCAACTTTAATCTTTTACAGCTTCCAAGCACCTTGTGATTTCCAAGCAAGAATAATGTAACCTCATTAGTCCGTCAGGGTCACTCTTCAACATGGAGTCATAAAATGTAACGTTCTGGCAGAAAGGAGGCAATACTCTACATTTATTCACGCTCTTATTTTCTGCCAGCATGGACACATAAAGACCAAACGCTAGATAAATTAATTATTTATCTCTGGCTTTTAGGTTCGTTCAGCTGAAGTGCTACTTGGACCAAGTTCAAAATCTCAAGTCTGAGGCCAACTTTAGTTGACGCTCATAAACAGAGCAAGCAACCATTGCTATTTTTTTAATTTAATTTATTATTTTAATGACAGAAATTGCAAATACATAATTCGTTATGTAAAGTTGATGTAGTATGTATTTTCTATTGCCATAATATATTTTATATTCTGCTTTTTACCAGAGCTTATGGGAAAAAAAAAAAAAAATCAACAAGTCATTTAGGCAGGGCAGAGA
Source organism: Poeciliopsis paucimaculata (assembly GCA_903067055.1). Lineage (NCBI taxonomy): Eukaryota > Metazoa > Chordata > Actinopteri > Cyprinodontiformes > Poeciliidae > Poeciliopsis > Poeciliopsis paucimaculata. The sequence continues at coordinate 42,966 of CAEGAD010083982.1, read as the reverse complement.
GCCTCCATTTAGCTTGTGTTTCCTCTAATGCAGGCCAAACCATTATCACAACACGCTGGCTGGCTGTGATGTACGCTTTTTGCATTTTTCCTATCTACTATGGTTTAAAGATGACAGTGAGGCAGGGGGTGTAATTTGCACTTATTTGGATTTATGGAGGAAGGTGCTCTTAAAGCTTAGCAACACATTTGTTGCTACTCTTACTACAAAGCAGACAAAAAATAGAAACAAAACTTAAAAAAGCCCTGAATGCATTATTTTGCTATTATGGAATAAAAAAATGAAGCTGGATCTGGAAACACGTTTTATCTGCTACCTTAGCAGAACCCAGTCCTTCTGTTTTACGTTAGTAGGTTCTGCCATACATTTAACTAAAACTAATTAGAATGTCTTATGAACTGAATTATCAAAAAGAGTTATATCAAAACAAAAGCGTAAACTTCAAATTAATTTCAGTGAATGAAAACATCTTGTAGGTTTATAGGAGGCGGCGACACAGTGAGCTAGATGAGCACATATCTGGCTAATATGCAGACTAATGCATTAATTTTGTATAAACTGCACCCAAACACTTCCTATAGGGAGAAATTGGGCACGGTTAGGTCAAAAATATACATTCAAACCTTCAGAATGAGTTTAATCAAGGTCATAAAAGACACAAGAGAGACAGCGATTGCTAGCAAATCATTAATTATCCCGGACAAATTGGGTGAAAATAAGATCATTAAATGACACAGAGATTCACTGAAGAATCAACTAGTAAATGAAATCGGTCAATTTTCAACTTGACCAGCCCTGACAGGAGATTGGCCGGTCACAAACACTGAATACAAGGTTTTTTCCGAATGGACAATAAGCAAAACAAGGTTGAGGAAACCAAAACACTTTCTGGAGTGGATGATGTTAAAGGACGAAAAACCAAAAGCTAGCTGTTTTCAGCATTAGGCCACAGGAAACATAAAAGACATAAAAACGATTTAACATAAATTTTCTACAGAGGGATGCTGGTAGTTTACTGAGCTGAAACTACAAAGAACTAGTGCTCAATTGCTGCTGGTCATTTTACTTCTTTCACATTTTGTACTTATTTAGTTGTAGCAATTTCATAAACTCATTTGCATGAGGAAAGTTGACCTCAGCGACATCAGAAGCAGCATGCACACCGACCGCAGAAACACACCAGGTAATTCAAAAACCTGAACCCACAAACCTTCATCTGGCCCCTGATAAATCTTCAGGCAGTCAAACTATTTATTTCCCACTTTCACCTGAGATCACAATATGACAGGTCACAGCATGGGTATATAGATACGGCAAAAAAAGAGCGCAAGAGCAACAAATAAAATACAGTGCTGGCAGCATTTCAAAGGCTTCTGCTCTACAATTTGGAGCAGACCTTACTCTAATCCTGTGTCAAACCCCTCTGGCTCAAACACTGGCTGAAGCTCATCCAAAGCTACCAGAGGCGGTGTGGAGTCCAGAGCGGCAAAAGTAGAGGTGTTGGATTCCTCTGCTGACAAACAGTGGGTGTTGGTGATTTGGAGTAATCCCACTGACAACAACAAAGCCTCACCTCCCTCCCACCACAATAACACAGATAAATGCCGATGATGCCGAGTGTGCACAGTGGATGTATGCAACTAGAGGCAGAGTGAAATTATAATCCAACACATAAATGTGTGCGTGTTAATACAAAGGCTGTAATCTGGGTCCCGCTCCATCCCGCTTACGCCTGGCCGAGCCCACACTGCCCCATCTGTCCCTCCTCCTTCATCTTCTCCATCTCTCCCCTGGCTTTTCTTCCCTCCTTCCTCCTACTTGCTTCCCCCTCTCCTCCTCCGCATCCAGGCAACAACACAAACAGTCCTCTTTCTCCTGTTAGGACCACCTCCTCCTCCTCTCCTCTGGTGTTTTCTCTCTCCACATTTCCAATCTCTGTACTTACATGTCACCTCCATGGCTCTGAGCGGCGTGCGATACTCTCCACAGTGACTGATGAATCCCCTGAGCGGAGAACGACTTTTCGGCTCGCGGCAGGGAGGCAGGAGACGGGTGGAAAGATGGAGGGAGCAGATGGTTCCTCAGAAGAGCAGTCTGGCTGATTGTGGACAGTTAGCTATAGTGTTAGCCACAATAAGAGAAAACTCATCTGTCAATGCCGTCTCCGTTTTTTTTTTTGTTTGTTTTTTCTTTTTTGCTTGTTCTGGCTCTCCCTCCTGCAGTTGCGTCTCTACCTAAGCATTTTCTGTTTAATTAAACCCGCCCCTCATATATTAAGCTTCTCTCCCCATCATCTAGCTACTATTATAATATCCTGTACCTTTTCTATTTGCCTTCCTTTCTCCCTCTGTGGCTCTAAGAGCATCAGCCAAGCTGCTCTGCTTCACTTATGTTGATCTCTGAGCTTATGCACTGATTGGACCCACGCCATAATCAGAGACACCAATGGTGATGCAGCAAGCGGATCACATGATAAATATAGGTGTTTGTGTGTGTGCAGGAGAGCGTGTGTGTGTTTAGACGTGGAGGGAGAGAGGGATGAGAAGGGGAGAAGAGGAGAAGGGGGAGGGGATGGGATTTTTTGTTTTTTTTTCCAAGGTCTCGAGAAGAGAAGAGAGAGATGAAGGCTCCCTCTTCCCCTCCTTTGGGGAGAAGGAGGAGGAGGAGGACGAGAGGGGTTGTGAGCGCGGACGCTCTGACGAAGGGACAACAGGCAGCTTCACGAGTCAACGATAGGCGCGCTCACGGTGAAACAAAAGCGCGTACGCACGTAGAGCGAGTGGCTCCATTTTAGCTAAAACAGAGGCAGGGCAGTGCGCCGCCGACGTAATTGGACGGGGTTGCTATGGAAACAGGGGAAACGGCTGCTAACGGACAAAGCAGTGCCCTAGGAGCATCAGACTTGCCTCCATTAAACACACCGCATATACAACACCTGCCTCGTCTTGTACTGAGCACCACGTTAAGGAAGAAGAAAAATCAGCAGGCCAGTGTATTTTTTTTTTTTTTTTAGACTGTTCCCTGAATTAGCATATTGTAATGCGTGCAGAGTGATGCTAAATCAATGAGCCACAGAGAACAAGGCAGTGAAATGGCAATCAGTGCTAGAGAAATGGACACACACTTGCAGTGCAGGGCAATGTGCGTATTAAGACTCTGATAAAAACTCAAGTGCTTTAGTATTCCACACATCAGTGCTGTCGGTGGCAAATGTTGAAGCTGCAGGGAAGCCATACAGATTAGAAAATGGATGCCCGCTGAATTCTCCTTGATCCCTCTTATTATTCACCCACATTAGGACGCATACGCTCTGTAAAGAGTATAGTCCCTCTGATAATGTGCTGACATGAAATTTTAAATTGCAGAATGCATTCAAATGTGCACTCCAGTTTCAGGCTGACAATTCACACGAGTCACAATTTCAGTTAACATCGCAAGAAAATCACAGTTCTTTTGGTGACTGCAACTTTCTACATAGCTGGGGGTGAGGCGGGAAAGAACTTCAGAAATATTACAATTAAACAAGTTTGATCAGTTAAACTTAAGATTAATAATCATTACTGGGCAAAATCCTCCACGAAGAAGCACATTCGCTTCCTTCACCAAGCAGTAATTAATCTGAATTTCACAGTCAATATAATCTGAGAATGAACAATTGTGACGCTTAGCATTAAGCTCTGCATGCATCATTTACCTAACGCCCTCACACTAAATAGCCTCATATCAAAAAGGTACTTCTAATATCCAAACTTTTAAGGTATTGACTGTAGTCACACCAATCAGATGGAAAAAGATGTTTTTCTACACAGGCGGGAAATCCATGTGGCATAAGGAGACATAGATGTGAGTAAAGACCTGGTAGTTAATACAAATTGGAGCTGCCTACTCTCTCTTTGTGTATCAATAGCTCAGTAAACTGTAACACAAACAAACACAAGGAATAAATGCCATGAGTAAAGCCATAAACAACTTTTATTCTATTGTGAATTCACAAAACAAATAATGCAGCCATGCTGCCGAGGTAGCTAGCAACTAAAAGCTTTATGTGGGTACGGAGAGTGCTTTGTAGCATCCATCAGACGGATGGATGCTACATCTAACCGTTTTATTGAAAATCTTTTATTCCTGCTTTCCGCTCAACATCAATTTGTCATTTGAGTGCAGATTTATTTGATTTTCTTTTAGAGCTGAATCCTTTGTCCTGACCACTTCCAGATAACCAGTGAAGACCCTTAATCAAAACCGTTAACTTTCCCTCTGAGTGCATATTTTTAAAAAACAAATGTTCTTAAAAACAACAAACGTATGGCACAAAGTAACAAAACTGTTATGACCAATCTTAAAAGACGACGGTCAAACTTTAGAAAGACGAGCCACATTTGTAATAGCAATCCTTTCAAGATCAATAAATATACTTGCTTAAGCAAAAACTAAAGAAAGATGTCACGACTCCTTAAATCCATAATAAAGATGCTGCGGCTTGAGACTTCTATGCTTTGTCAACGTTCACTTTCCCACTACTCTATAATAAGAACCACAAACTCCTGGAAATGCATTTTCCAGAATTTGGAGTCGGACTCTGCAATAATAGTTTCACCCTGAAGCAGAGCAATTTTCTGCAGGGTGACATTTTGAGAGCAGCTCTAAGCAGCGGCTCACTTCAATCACAGCTAGTAGGTCTGAACTAGAAATTACTAGAACTAGTATTCTAGTTCTAAGAACTAGAATACTAGTTCTTAAAAAAACTAGTATTCTATGGAGTCTGGCAGCTGTGGAAACACCTCGGATGATGTGATTTTTTTTTTTTAAAAACCATTTCTATACACAACTTTGTGTCCTTTAGAGGTGGATATTTGTCTACAGTAAATAATAATGTAGGTGGAAGTGTTAAGGCAATATTCATAGTTTCAGGATGCAAGTCTACCCAGTAGCACATTGCACTGTAAAAAATGTTTTTCTTCATCCAGTGGGTCCAATTTTAAAGTTAACTGATGTTTCTGTAAATTCACTCAACGATTTTTTGTGCTTTTAATTTCTAAAATAAGGTATTTCGCCCTGGTGTGTTTCTATTTGTTTTTGTCTCTGTTTTTGTCTCGACTGTCCCCAACCAGTCGAGGCAGATAGACACAGTTTCTGACTTCAGTTCAATCTGTTCAAGGATAGCACTCCACTGCTGGCTTACACGTGCTCAGGATGAGTAAAACACATTAAACTGAAGACTTATAACAATCTCTTTTTGTCTGGATGGTATTTTGCTATTCAAAATGTTCAAAACCACAATTCTGTTAACCAACCATGGTTAACAGAATTAATCGATCCAAACCTTTAAAAATTCAGTGAAACAACTTTTCATAAGAATTAACACGCAGCATAAATCAATCATAAATCAATCTGGGTTTGTCTTTGTCCAAGACAAACCCAATTCGTCTGACAAATTAGGAAAAATGCAGAGAGCATCTGCTGCTTCCTACAACTGATGCTCAATTGACTACAAGACGTACAATATCAGTCATGAACACCTCATTGCTATCACCATCTGGCTGTGCACACAGACAGTTCCTGTGTGAACTGACTCAACCTCAGCCAGTTTAAAGGATGTTTATCTTAATCCAAACTCCCCCGAGCTTGAAGTAAAGACAAAAGAACTGATTTAGGAGAGCAAAGGGAAATTTACACTACTACAAACAAAACTGTAACATCTACATGAGGAAAAGTTTAAATAAATATTCAAAATGTGGACATTTTTTGTGCATTTGTTACAGATACTAAAAAAAGTAGAAATATGTTGATCTCCGTAATTAAGCATCAAAGATTGTGACTGTGCTGAATTTGACCTCATACAGCCAATCAAGCAGCACTATGTCATTACTTAGCAAGACTTTAATTAATTAAAAAGTAAAACTCTATTAATAATTATCACAACACCTAAGGGAAAAATGTTCCAGTAAATGTATCAGCAAATCAAGAATCAACGCAATGTTAAATGTGTCCAACTTGTTTGTAAGTAGAAGTCTTGATATGAAACAAAAATTCTAGTTTCAAGTGTAATTCAAGCTTTCAGTCCAATATAAATGCACTACATACTAATAATACAAAAAAAGAAGGACAACATATGAAAGTCATTGTGTGTTAAATTAATGGCAATTTAACATCAATTGTAAGCCTACTGAGAAATTCTGGACATATAAATACAGAAACAAAAAACCCCCAAGAATTTTACAAATTATATGTATTCAAACAAAGCACTTTCTGCGGTGGGAAAAAACAAGAGGCATCCACATATGTCTCTCCTCTGACTGTCCAGTAAATAGTCTATAAGTAGAGCACATGGCTCTGATCAGCATGAAACACAAGCCTGACCCCAGCAGCAAAGCCATGCCGGAGTGCATGGCTTTAACAAGGCCTACCTTGTTAAAGTCTTCGCTTGTGGCTCGCATCTCCTTCCAGGTCTTGTTGAGCAGCTGGATGCAGATGCAGAAGAATTCCTCAACGGAGCGATCGTGGGTGAAGAACATGGGGTGGAAGTCATGACAGTTTTCGCTGGCTGTGGAAATTAAAGAGGCAAGTGATAAGAATTTGGAAAGGGTACAAATGATTCAATACGTTATTGGCACACCAATATTCCAGTTTTTGTTTTTTTTAATTTGTTTTTGTATATTTAATTTAAATCATTAGGTGTATAAATGTCTTAGTGTTTGAAATTTACACCTTTGGTTATGTTCACAGAGAGGGCTTACATTACTGATGAGCGTGCCAAGTGTTTAAAGGTTATGGTTTCAACAACCACAAAACGTTTTGGTCTTATTATTTTTAATCCATACTTTGGTAATTAGATAAAAACTGGAGGAAAATGACCTTCTTTATTAAGGAATTATATTCGGAGCAGGAATTATAAATTACGCCAAATAAATCATGTTATGATTATTTGTGTTTGCGTTAATTCCAAGATTCCTTGAACTGGGGTATCTAACTCCAATTCATTCAAACACCAAAACTGACCATGTTTATAAACGCATCAATTCAGCCTGACACATGAATAGTTGGGTTCAAGTATTTTGATGATTCACATTTCAATTCAAACTCTCTGATAGTGTGAAATATCGCATGCTGTTTATGAATTATATTTTTTTCCAATATAACTATAGAAGGAGACAAATTTGTTCAAAACAAGCCAAGAACCTCCACAGAGAATCCACTTAATTGAGATGAGAGCATAACTGAAATCGAACATACTCATCAAATTCAAAATGTCCCCTCGAGGCAAATTCAGTCCAAAAACTAGTTCCAGCTAAATGAAGTCAAGATACATTTCTTATCCCCAGACCCAAAACCTGTTTATTTTCTCCATTAGCAGAGCAGTGAACCACTTTAATTCCAGGATTTGTGTGGGAGTGGATTTGACATGAGTCTAAAATGGGGGAAAAAAAATAGAGACTGGGCTCTTGAGTACCCAAACTGTATCAACCCAAAGGTACAATAACAAGCCTTGACATTCATTCGAACTGCATTCGCCGCGCTCTCGCCTTGCAGCGATGCGTGGCGGCTCGGAGCCAAAGGTTGGTTCATTTAAAGAGTTTCAGAGTGGAGCAGCAGGGGCACCGGCCACCACAAGGAGCCATGAAATTGGATGGAAAGGGTCGGGCAGCAATTGCAACTTCACAGTATAATGAGTGATGCCATCAGCCCACAGGCACAGAGACCTGGGCCTTGATTTCAAGTGATGGATGGACGATTAAGTGGAGGACATGGTGGAGATTGGGGTGGGATGTGCCACCAAAGCCGGCAGTCGATCGGAAAACTAATGGAGTGGAGCCAAAAGAGATGCCGACAACCTTCTTCGCAAACAGAGTTTCACTCATAGCTAAAAGACAATGAAATAAAAACACTGAAGAAATTGGAAAAGGAAACAGGATCAGAAAAAATCTCTCTCTAATAAATTATCTTGTTTTGGCAGACTAGCAAAACTGATTAGGCATGTTGAACTCTGAGCTTACAGGGCTGTTTACTGATAGAGCCAGCGCAATGAGGTAGCAAGGTGAAGGGGAATGACATGTCAAGGATCATTTGAAAGATACAGACAGCAAGTCGTCTCAGGCGACTGCAGACATTTCTCTCTCGCTGACAGTTTTAATACTTCTTGCGAAGCTAAGCAAGAGTCCAAGCAGCAGGGCTAAGACAAGAACCAGATTAACAAAGAAAACTATTGTATTATGTATGGTATTTCATATAATTTGTTATCAGGATGCAGATATTAATCAGCTGAAAGTCATCCGTTTTGAATGTAGAAATTATTTTCTATCAAATTCCAAATATTTCATTTAACCTTCCAGAAAAGATGCCCGTTTTAATTTAGTGGAAAGTTTTTGCAGCGCAGAAGATAAAGAGAACTAATTATTTGACAAGTTGACGCTTTTGTTAACCTGGTATCTTGTTGGAAAATACACCTGACAATTCAATAAATTAAACTCTTCAGTTAAAATATGCATCCATCCATTTTCTGTTCACCCTTGTCCCTAGTGGGGTTGGGAGGTCGGTTAAAATATATATATAAAAACACACACAATGTTCAAAGCATCTAAAACTAAAGCAAGGGTAGGACGTTCGTAGCAGGATGGTGTCAGGATAAATATCCCCACAGGGACCCTAAACTCTCCCTGTAACCAGATAACGGCTCAGCAGGGCAGGTGTGAGCTGTGACTTGTTTAAAGTCATAATTTATGGATCTTTTGAGTAACGCATATGGGTCTGCAGCACACAGTCTGGTTGAATGCTTAATGAACCCTAATGAGTTTGCTTTGTCCTCAATCGTTTCATCCATCTGCACAGCCAGATGTTTACACGCTCATAGAGTGGGTAACTGGACACGGTGATGACCGGTTTAGGTTGGTCTCAACCATATGCTCATTTGGGTCAGGAGAACTCGTGATAATGCTTTAAATCACACTTAGCTGAAAAGCTAATTGCTTTTTGCGCAGTGAGGGAAAGAGATGAAATGGGGTTGGGTATAAAAAGACTCAGAGAAATAATGAGTTTTGCAACTGATGGTGCAGATTTACCCTAATCTCAACATTAGGTCAGTTTGGGATTTTGTCACTAAAAGTGAGATTACAGAGAACCAAAATCCACAGGACAGAGCTAAAATAACCAAATCAACCAAACGACTGACTTCAAAAACAGAATTAGGGGAAATAATTCTGTTTCTGGCCAGTTGAATTACTTCAATAATTCAATTTCTGCAATTTGCTCTTGTGGTAAGGTTTCTCTGAAGAAAACCATTTGGCAGCAACAAAATATAAAATGTAAAAAGTGATGTTGTTCAGCAGGAGCTGAACATAGTGAACAGAGTGGGGTCACACATAATGCAGTGTGGAGGCTGGGTAACAAACAAAGCAACCAGCCAACTAAGTATAAAACATCTCCACCTCTGGTTCCTGGAGAACCATGTGGGTTATTTGCAGCAACATTTCCACGAGCAGGAAAGTAAGACAGCTGCACCTTTGTTTTCGACTGGCTCTGACGCTGCAGTGACATGGAACACATTGTGTTCATAGCAAAGGGTTTCTCCCAATGCTATGGGAAGAAAATTGTTTTAAGAAAATTACTTATCCATGTTCAAGCACAGTGCAATACATCCTATATTTATGCTGTTGGCAATTTTCGTTTGTTTTATTGTGAAAAAATAAAAATCACATCACATTCCAGTTATAAAAATAGAGTAACTTCTATTTCTGTTTTTCAACAAATATTCTGCAGTTCTGATCTCTGGTTTACTGATTGGTGCATCTCCAGCCTCAAAGGGCGTCCTTTCTTGTCCTCCGCCCCTCCTTTACCATCTGTTTGGCTATTAAGACCCGTGCTGACTTGCATGATGCACCTAAAACAAAATGGCCAACTAGTGCCTTGCGTGTGAATGCAGCAGTCGTAAAAGTCCCGTTCCAGTCCAGCTTCGGAGGGTTCTGTGACATCAACCAATTACTCAACCGGTGACCACACGGTGAGGTCCAGGACAAAACCGAAGTGACTAAGCACTTGAGCAGTTGCGTGACTGTGCATCAAACAGGAACATAAGAGGCACATGTGGGCTGATTGCCACTCTGACATCTGTCAAGGCCCACTGTGTATTTGCGACAGTGTGGGTGTGTGCACAAAGTGGGGGAATCAGCCCTCAGAGTCACCTTGCAGTACCGCCAAACGATGAAGAGATGGCAGAAAGCGCCACCGTTCCACTAATTACAATCCCAGCGTGTCTTCATGTCCGACTGTTACAAGAGCGGTTCCTCTGTGTGTCAGCAGAGCAGAACCAGCGACGTGTTTTTTACTCTGGTTGCGTCTGTAGATATGGATGGCAAGGCAGCAGGTACGTGGAGAGGGTTGCATGACGTAGCAATTTGGCTGAGGGCTCATCAAGATGCAGCAAGAAACAGTGTAGCATCACCAAGCAGGCATAAAATATTAATACACAGCTTTATAATGACTGAAATGAGCTCTGAACAGGGCTTCTGAGGCTCTTGCGTCTACGTAGCTCATTGAATAAGTCCACAAGAGAAGCATTAAACACCGAAATAACTAATATATCTGTTCATCCAGAGTGTAAACTGAACTTGAAATAAGAATTCAACTTATTAATAACGCACACAACCTCGGAAGACTGATGCATAACTTAAAAATGAAAGACCTCTGAGCTTTTAAGCATAAGCCTTGTGAAGTGTGAAAGACTAATGATAAAGATTTTATGAGACACGGACCTCCCCAGAGAGGCAGATGTGTTGTACTTGCCCTTTTAATGTGAGCATTTCCTCAGTGAAGCTAATAAAACAAGGAGTCAGTGGACAGTTTCGACTTTAGAGTAAGAGATCAAAAAAGAGACAGTACAAGAAGAGTCCCAAGAATTACAATATAGAGAAAAAGTCATTCTCTGCAAGAATGAGGACGAGAAAGATGAGGTACACAGATTTATTTTTAGATTAAAGCCAAAAAGACTGAAAGTTTTGCTTCTAAAAAAATCTGGAAATGACATGAGATCAATGAAAAATACTTTTTAAATTATTTTCATTTGCTAAAAGCTTACATACTTTCCTTTGCCTTGCATCAATATGGTGGGCCCACATATTCTCTCTGATGAATCAGTCAGGGCAGCTTGCTGTACATTAAACCTTGATAAAAAACAGTCGACCAACATTAGGAGATAACATGACTCCTTAAATCATTGCTGACCGTGGAAACGTCACACTGAACCTCAAGTAACGTTCATTCTTACCACTCCTCCTCTGGACACTGGGACCTTGACTTCTTAATGAAATGTCTGAAAAGAGGACTGAGCAGTAGTCCAGTTCTCATCTGGTCTGTGGTTCAGGAGGGATTTCACAAAATGAATCAATTTGACGGCTGATGCCATGTGCTGTGTGTAAATAGTAAAGTTACAGTCCATACCTTGTAAATCCCATAGAAAATTTTAAATGGCTTTAGCTTCACAATCCTCTTGAGGAAACAGTTATCTGTGTCACTGAGTGGATAGCTTTTCATTTAGGTTAATGAAATACGATAAGCAGGTTCACCTCACAAATGACGGGATTCATTTAGAAATGGGCAAAATCAGCGACTAGCTGTGACAGATGGAGAGAAAGTAAAATCCAAGAAGGATCATTAAGAGAAAAAAAACTAGTTCTCTAAACTGAGACTAGGATTAAATTAATCTGCACACTTTCCTTTTGTTAGAAACAGAAATTCTTGTGTCGCTTTGAGCTTTGTGGTTTTGTCCCCGTTGACGTCACGGCTGCTTAATAAACAAGACACATCTCACATTTTAATATATCAGATATGCAGCTCCAGTGTGCTCTGTATCAAATCTCATTTCAGTGAAATCTGCAGAAATACTTCAGATGTTGTGACTCATTGTTATGCATGCACAATCGGTCCCCAGTCTGCCCAAATGCAGATGCAGAATGATTTGAGCATCACAAAACAGCGAAGAAACCTCCAACTAAAATGCAGATATCTGCTCAGCTACCAGAACAAGATGCACCAGGAGGCCCAGAAATACAAAAGCAGTTTGACTAAAAGTCATCTGATCACAGCTGAGTTGTCTGCACTCAAAAGGAAGAAAGTAAATTCACAAGCCAACCTTTCAAGCTGGGGAAAACGGGAATACTTATGTACTTTACCTCACAGACTTAATTCCCTACATGTTATTAAAAAGTTAACTTCATCCTGTTTCCAGAATAAATGGTACACTAAAGTTTTGTAAAGTTACAGGTTAAATATGTAACTTAAATATTTGGTGCAAATGCCAATGTGCTGTAAGTGTTTTTTGTTGTTGTTTTTTTTTGACTTAAGGTCATCATTCTGTTATTATTTCATAACAGTGCTTGCCTAATCACAATGTTTCTCCCGTTTTGATAGACGTAGTATTTAAATTACGTTATGTGCAGTCTGATTTTGGATCACTTGCTTTTTGGTATGTCTGAACTGAAGCAACCCACAAAAAGTCGGAGCAGCCAACTTTAATTCAAACAGACTCAAAGAGAAGTGGTTGCTGAGTGCCAAAATGATGGTCAAGCTGTAGCTTGAAGGATACTTGGCAGTGCTTTGCTTGGCCTTCACTCCACTTGCCATCAGCTACTCTGCTCGTGATTAATCGAAGGAGACTTGCAACAAGGACTCCCAGCTCTAACCTAATTATTTCATAAGAGATCAGCTTCAAAGCTAATGCTCAGTTGCTAGCACTGACCACTAATTTTTACATATTAGATAAACATCTTGTCTAAAAAAAAAAAAAAACCTTAGAGAGTCAAAGAAGGCTTTGAGTAAAATCCGCCCTTCATCAGTTCATAAACCAGATTATAGAAATTTTTACTGTGAATCTTCAGCAAAAGAAATTAAGAAACGTTCATTTCTGATTTGAAAACAAGTTTTGAAACTACTTGTAAAAACAAACAAACAAATAAAACAAACAAACAAACAAAAAACCCCAAGATATACTACAAATGCAGAGATCCTACCAACAAAAAAGAACCAAAATTCAGTTAAGTGGTTTTTTGAGGTTATATAATAATGATTTTATATAAATTGAGAATTGGATAATTATTATTTATACTAATTCTTCTTATTAGAGATAATAATGAGTCCCTGACCAGACATAAAATGCCATTTTGACCCCAAGTCTGCATGAACGGCATGTTTGTGGCGAGTTTCGAAAAACTCCACACACCTTGCGTCTGACACAGTGGGTCAGTCCAAAAAATATTTTCATCTCACACTTGGACACTTTTCAAGTATTCAAATGGTTATATTTATGTGAGTGTAGGAGTGTGTGAGCGAAGGTTTGATGTTGCCGGAGAAAGAGAAAAAAAAAAAAATCTAATTACAGAGAGAGTTGTCAGTTCGGTAAGTTTGGATAGCTGAGTCATCTCATGGCTTTGGAAGCAACGCACGTTTATTTCTGAGAAACACGCACACACAAGCTTGCAAAACTGGTTGCATCGGGATGTGGCATTGATTTTTTTAATGATATTCTAATTAATCAAAACTAAAATCATTTCTACTTCATGCCTAATCCTCACAAGTTAACAAGTACACCAACCAGAGATCCATAATAATGTTCTGGTCAGGACTAAGCATTGATCCAAAACTAGAATACTGGTCTAATATTATAATACTGGACTATTGGATAAATATTTTGTTATGGCCATCTTGGGCTTTGATTTTAGGTTTACTGCAGGAGTGTTTCTTTACCTGTTATCTTAAGTGGACGGATAATTTAGTGATTTGTTCAGGATGGATTTAACAGTGCGAATTGTTGAGTAGCTTTTTGAAGAAGTTGATATGTAAAAATCTAGCCATGACTTAATCAAGGTTTTCCCAGTGCTCCTGTGAGATTCGACTGTTTTTGTGAGCTTCCATACGGGATCTGCCGGATCTCTGGCCTTCATGTGAATAAATACATCTGGGTCTCTATCCATGCCTGGACCTGCCGTGCTTCACCAAACCCAGCTCTCTATCCCCATTGCTGAGGCGGCACACTGTGAATCACCAAGCAGGGCCATTACTCACCATGTCTGACCCTTTCAAAATAACTTTATAAATATTACATAGGCCGACTTAAACCCGGGGAGTCGGAGAAGATGTGGCTCGGTGAGTCGCAGATTCCATTAAGCTCCGTGTTCCAGCAGAAACACGGTGACACAATTAATCTTTCAGGGATCTGAGGCAGGGCATCAGCAAATGTGAGGGGGGAAATAGTATGATTTAATGGAGGGAGGTGAGAGAGATACCTGCAGTGTGTTATGAATTATTTAGAGACTCAGAGCACTTACATCCAATTCAAATACAAAAACTTAGCTCATGTCACCAAAATTAATTAGATAAACAAGGGGAATCCTGAAATGTGAATGCAGCACCGGTAGGACGCTAATCAACTTTAAAGAAACATATTTTTGTATTTCCTTAAAAAGAAATTAGAAGCCCTGAAAGTAAACACTGACAATCAAGCGGGAACAAAAAGGCATGAAGAGGCAAGAGGAAAAGAAATACAGCCATAAGAGCGCCCCTTCATCCAGAATCCCTCAGTTTGATTCTTCAGAGAATGAAAACAGACTGCATGAGCAGCAGAGATAAACACAAACATTTTAGAAGCGAGCCAGAAAGACGTCAGCACCGTCAACATTCATCTGGTGTCTCTTTCTTCTGTCCTTATCCACAACCGATGAAGTACAAGAAAATAACACCAATGAACTTTAATGGGGTTTGGAATTTTGTTTGTTTATAAGAAACTTTTACTTTAACAGAATCAAGTTTTTTTTTTGTTTTTTTTTTTGCATAGATTAAGTCTTTAAGAAACTCCGTGTCACTGTTTATCTATGTGATAAGTTGAACAGTCCGTCTAACTTCATAGAAGAATTTTGACATTTCACTTTAATTTACTGAGATTAATGACTAAGATGAATGTTTTGAATGTCAAAATGTTTTGATGTTTATTTCTGCTGCAGAAAAAAAAACTATTGTAAAAAAAGATTTATTACAATAATATGCTACTGTTCCCATCTTCGAAAGATTCCTCAACATTATGTAAATGGGGAAGTTACCGTCTAGATTGCGACTTGAATAGAGGACAATTCATACTTTTGATAAATATGAACTACGTTTGATGATTTCAGCCCAAACTGGAATCAGATTAAATACCACTGACAATAAAGGGTAAATTAGGATTTTAGATTCTAATATCCCATACAATTGAATTAGATTATAGATGAGCATTTTTGTGACCATCTGCATTTTATCTCCAAAATGCATAAAATATTTAACTTTCATTGAACTAAAACTTAAAATTTCATGGATTAAGAACGTATATGAAAAAGGTTTGTAGAGCAGGTTTCAAAGGAAGTAGGAAGAAATAAAATGGTTATGTGTTGGTAAAACTTGAAAAGGAGCCCAAAAAATGGTACTAAATATTTGAGTACTTGGGTACATAATAGTTTACCATTAAGCAATAAATTAACACTGACATTTTCAAAATCTTGTTTTGTTTTTGTCTTTGCCCACAAAATAAATAAATTTGGAAACCAAATTGTTGGTAAGTTACTTGGATTTCTTTCTCATATTGATTTTCTGGTTTTAAAATCCTTTCAGACTGGTCAATACTTTTATGACTTAAACAGATTTGCCCCACATAAAAAAAAAAAAAAAAAAATATATATATATATATATATATATATATATATATATATATATATATATATAAAAATACCAGAATGCCATAATCATCAAGAAATACAGAAAATGCATTCCCTGCAGTGTGAACATTGGAAGTAAAAAAAAAAGTCACTCTCTTAAAGTGTTACTCTTGTGCCTTACTATAGAAAGAGTGGCAACTTAAATAGGACACTATCAAAACTGATAAAACACTACAGAGAGACAGACACAGCCTGCGACATCCTCATTAGTGTCAGGAGTTTCTATGTTTCCCCACGGAAAGGTCAACTGAATGATGACAGTTTCAATGTGGAGCTGGGACTCATTCCCCTTGTCATCTTCCCTCTGGGAAGAGCACACCGAAGCATCAGCACACATGCTGCATATTCACCGACAAACACACACAGGAGCAGAGCCATAAATGATCCGGTGTTACACCCTCAGCACCTGCTCCCTTGGCCTATGCTACATCCATTCAACTCCATAGTTCATTAGTATGTTTTAATGTATGCATGTGTGACAGGATCTCAGAATTAGTCCAGCTGCTCTGTGAAGGCCTTTAGGGTTTGTTAGGGAACAAAGAGCATCATGGAGATCAAGGAACACAGCAGACAGGTCAGGGAGGAAGCTGTGGCATTAGCAGACTTATGTCTGAACTAGGATGCCAAGTGTTTGGTATTTCACAGAGCATGGTTTAATCCATCCACCAAAAATCAAAAGAGTATGACACAAACTTAGCGATCCACTGAAACTAAACTAACAGGTAAAGAAAGAATGTTTCTCAGACAAGCAGCCGAAATGATCGGTAACTCTGGAGGAGCTGCAGGATGGATCTGACCTTCATGGTGTTTGTTCATGCTGAACACAATGTACCTACAGGGAAACCTGGTGGAGTCAGAGTCAAGGTCGTTCCTATTGGAGGCTCGCCATGCAACAAAACAACAACCTTAAACATACAGCCAGAACGACAGGGTTTGGGCCAAAACATACTGATGTTCTCGTGATCCAGACAAAGTCCAGACTTGGAAAAAAAAGTGATGTTTCTTAGACACTATCTGGCCAGTCTCACAAGATGAGCAATTTTGTAAACAATGAAATATTTCTGTCTTAGGATATACAATATTGGTAGATCTGTAGCAGTAATTGCACTGAGGGATGTTCAAGGTACTGACTTTAAGGATGAATGCAAATTCATGTCACATTTTTTCAAATATAAATTCGTAACAAAAAAAAAAAACACTTCTTGAAACACAGGTGTCATTTTAATTCCACTTTGCAAGTATGTACTATGACCTGCAACATTGAACCCGAGTAAATACCAGGAAGCGTATGAATGCACTGAGACAAAACTTTTAGCAAAGAAAATGATGGAGAGCATGTAGGACAGGCTCATATAGTCCAGTTCTGTGAAAACTCACAGCCCAGACAGAATTGGATCAAACGCTACAGATTTGGCATCCAGTAAAACAAACTCACTATATTCTCTTTTATGTCTTACTGCATTGACATTTTTTGTTTCACATGGCATACTTCACACCACTCAAAGTGCATATTTGATAATTTTAGGCAAATGATGCACTTATACAAATAATTCTTTGAAGATCATGGGGTCCTATTCTTGTATCTATATCTACTGTCAGTTTAAACAATTGTAAAACACACTGGAGCTTGTAATTAATATTTATGGACTCAGCCCCCTCAAATAACAGACGCAGCAAAGAGCGCAACCACCAGGGGAAACCTCAGGACAGCAAGTCAAGGTCAGGGCAGTTATTCTGCAGAGGTTTTATTATGGCGTATGAGGAAAATAATATTCAGATCTTCAAACAAAATGTCAATAACCTGTTACATTTAACAAATAGCATGTACTTCACTGAGCATTTCTAGTTTTAATCAGGACAGTTGTTAAAAAATAAGGCTTTTTTAAAGCCTTATTTAAGGCTGAGGACAAAGCAATTCTCGAATTATTATTTAAGACTAAAGGAAAAAAATTTCAGTCTGCAAGAAGAAAGAGTCACAGGGGCATTTTGAATATGGAATGGATAAAAGAAGATGAATTTTAAAAAAAAAGAAAAAACAAGAGCTCTGCAGCAAAGGATAGCATGCATAAATAAATTAAATATTAGAAAAAACAAGCTCAGATGACTGAAAGAGAAAATCAAAACAGGAAAAAACACATTTGCAAAGCACACGAAGACAAACAAAATGTATCCTGCTACTCTATTCAGCCACTGATTCTCTTTAGGCTGGTAGATTTTATAATAATTGGTGCAGTTCTCTCATCTTCTATATAGCCAGAGGTGCATTAGAGCCAAAATTCACTCAGGACTTAAAAATAAATGAGGGACATGTTTTAGAGAGTCATCAAATGGATCCTGCAGCACATTTTCCTGGAAAATAGAAATAAAAATAAAACAAACAACAAGAGCTGTAGAAAAGGGCACGTCAACCTAAAAACAGAAGCTAAAATTGCCTCCTCCATTCCCACCGGGTGCAACAGGGGTCAGTCTGGAGCAGAGCTGAGAACAAGCTGCCCATTTAAACAAGTAAAGTGGAGTGAAAATAGGCAGAGATTTTGTTTTGTTCTCCAGTACATTAAGCACAGAGTTCTAAAGTTTGTCATGAGGAATTTGTGTGAACATGCGATCTCTGGGCAGAGTCTGTTTTTGCTGACGATGACTTACGAAGTTCGCCAACTTTCAGGATCTCGCAGAGCATCTTGGTCAGCTCGATGCTGCTGCGGCCGAACGGGCACTCGTGCTTGTCTTCCCTGCTGCTGTTCTCTAGGACAATCTGGAAAATCCACATGACGGAAAAAGGGGAAAGAAATTTCTTCAAATGAAATGACATTTGGAGGCCCTTTGACCCAGACTGTTTCACCCATTTGCTCTTGCTCCTGTTCCCTTCCTTCAACATGTCATTTTAAAGGGCAGACTCTTCACTTAGCCAGTCTCTTCACACATGCCACAAGAAAATGAATTAGAATTTTGTTTTAGAAATATATATAGAAAAAAAAGTTTCCTGTCTTTACAGAACTGCTGGATTTATGCTGAGATAAATCTGAACAGCTGTCAATTAGAAGGTAATTGGTTGCATTGAAATTCATTTAGGTCTCAAACCAAAGAAGGCTAAAGTAAAAAAAAACAACAAAAAAAAACTGCTGATACATTTTGGAAATTATGTAGTTTTTTTTCCTTCCACTTTATTGTTGGATTAACACAGAAAATTCCCAGAAAATTCATTGAGGTTTGTGGATGTAAGTACTTCCTTTTTAGAAGTGCTGTAACAATGGAGGAGGAGGATAAGTGTACAATGCTGCATTTTTTTGTCACGCTGTCAGAGGCAAATGTATGAAAAGCCCACACTTGTATCATTAGGGTGATGGCAAATTGGCATGAAGGTCTCAGCCTATTCAGGCGGTGACAGATTTAATAGGAAAATTATTGGGGTGTTGGGGTTGTTCCCATGTTAGCATGATAATAAAGACTCTCAAATAAGTCAGACTTTCTGCAGAGGAGAAGGTGGTTTTGAAATCAAGTTTTACTGAGCAAGTGTAACATTTTTATAGCAACAATTGTAATTTTATTGGTCTGACATTTTCAAAATGAGAAAGAAAATACAAATAAAGATAGAAAAAAAACCCCCAAATACCTAAAAAAAAACAACATTCACAGCTCCATCCACAGGATGCATCAACACAACTCCACTTTGTGTGTGCATGCGCGCATGTGTGTGTGTGCTTACCCTGATGTAAGCATCCTGGTGGTGTTTGGCAAAGTAAAGCATGTTATCGAGAGCCAGCATGCCTGGAGGAATCTGGGTAAAATCCACGGCTGGATTGACATGATTCTAGGAAAACACAAATACAGAGCGACACTCAACACACACAACTGACTCTTAATTGTGAACCTTTGTCATTTTATGCTCAGCCAACCAAGAATCAATAAAAACAAAGTGTGCAAAGTATTATTAGTTTAGTTTTCTGCTGCTGGGGAAGAAAGAACACTTTCATAAAATATTTTCAAAATAAACTTATAACAGCCATAACAGTAAGTTGTAGGTGTGTTTTTGCTTGTAGCATTTTGTTTAAATCAGGTTTGGTCTTTATTGTGTGTATATATATAAGTTACTGGAGGTGAGTGAACTAAACAAAACTTCTACTCAAGAGTAGTTTTACTTCAAAATAATATAGTTAAAGTTAAAGGTATGGTGCAGTAAACATACACTCTTCAAATTACTTTTCGTCTTTTGAAAAAGTTACTAACTGGTACAATGGTATTATGATCTTCTTTTTGGGGTTTGAGTACATGAGTGGAGGACCATTTTTATTGTGTCTAAGTGTATGTGTCTGAATGGAAGCATAAAAGCGTTAAGGCGGAGGAACGAGGCAGTCAAATTGACCTCATTTTTACTGAGCACATGAGTGCAAAAGCATGGAGGTCGCCCCCCAAAAATGCTCCAGGATTATGTCAAGCAAAGGTAGGTTTAGCTTAAGTTATTCTGCTACAGCTCTTAAAAAAACAAAAAACCTCACACACACGTGTCAAACTTACAATGAAGCCAAGCTTTTTGTAGTCTCTGGTGTACATGGATTTGCGCTTTTCGATGCTGCCTCCATTGTTGGGCTCGCTCTCCACATCGAAGGCAATTCTTCGAAGCTCAAAGATGATGTCCCTCTGAGCCTGAACACACAGAGGGGGGTATATTAAAGTGCAGCTCAAGAACCAGAGACCACATTATTCCATTCAGAGCTTTATAAGGTAAGAATCCTGCTGACTCATCTGAGCTGTCTGGCAGTTTATGATGTTAAGAGGGCCAACAACCATTTTCACACACTGGGTTATTAAGAGGCCAAATCAATATTGTTAATTGTTATTACCATCATCATTTTTAATATCTGAGGGTAAATGTGAGGCAGTTTTTCTTAATGTAAAAGTTAATTATTGTACCTATTTTGACAACTTGATTACATAATGACCGACAGAGATGTGTGCTTATCCTCCAATAATCCCACACGGTACAATCCAGTTGGACAAGGCAGAGTTTGCTGCTGTTAAATGGCTAGGAAAGTGCACTGATGTCTAATCAATAAAAACAAACATGTCATGATGAAAAAGGCATTTTATTTAATTTTCAATGGACAATAAATACAGAACAAAATCTCTGTGCTGGAAACACTGGCAACAAATCCATCACTAAAAGGTGAAGAAGTTTAATGGATATTATTTTTTTGGAAGCCGTTGCACAATACTACTCTGGTTAATTAGCTGCGAAAATATAGTTTCTTCTGTCAAGTCTGAAACAAACTAAGCACCATTTATTAAAAATCTTTTTTAGAAGAATTGTGCCGGATTTATCTAAACACAATGCAAAGCTAAAGTTTCAAGAAAATATTTTTTCTTGTTTTAATATACTTTTTCTTAATGACAGTAAAAGCTAGTGGTTCAATTTATAGGCTTCAGCTCAAAATTTATATTTTTTTAAAAACAAAAATACCTTTATACTTTTAACGTTTTAATTCTCTTAATTTTAAGATTTTGTCGGCGGGATCCAAACCTGGTCTTGAGGATCCATCTTGGTCATCATGCGATCCTCAAGCGTGTTGAAGTTGAGCACCTGCAGCACATACAGCTGATGTGCCATCTCATCATTAATGGGTGTGGGGCTCCGGATTACATTCTGCACGAGGACATCAAGATTGAAAAAGAGTTTTAATCAAATAGAATATGTAAAAAGGTGGAAAGTTTTATGTCAACAAAGTGAGGAAAAAGTCAGGATTTTGGGGGTGAACAAAAAAGACGATCAACTGAAAACATTGGGAATAAACTGCAGAGTTTCAGAAAAACTTACCGTGAGAATGATGGATCGCAGCTGCTTCTGAGCTAGAATGTGGGCCATCTCCTGTGGATTTAGGAAAAAAAAAAAAAAGAGGGAACAAAAGGAATAGAGAAAAAGAACATGAGAGAAAAGAGAAAGTGGGGAGTGATAAAAGTGAGACGACATATCAAGGCAAACCTCTGATCTTAAGATTTTCTATGCAAAAATGAAAAGAATAAAGAGTTCATGGCAGTTTACGCAGTGACAGGCTGCAAAATAATAAGAAAAAGAAGCTCGAGACAGAAACTTAAAGGGGATAGAAGATGCGCTAGCGGATATCTTCTACAATGCAAACTACGAAGTGTGCTAATCAAGGGTGCACTTACTGTCAGGGGACAATTTAGGATGTCCACAATGTTCTCATCAAACTACCATGTCGTGTGCAGTGAGGAAGCAAGGTCAGAAACAGAGACAGAGAGGGTGAGTGAGTGAATGTGGCGTGAAGATAAAAAAAAAAAAAAAGAAAAAGAAATCTAATTTCTGTCAGCGGTGCAGTTTGTGGTTCTGCTGGGGATGGAGGAAGGAGGGTTGGAGTCCATAATAATAGCTTCACTGGTGGTTGAGGTCTTTTTGAACGCACACATACACCACGAACAATCAAATAGATGCTGTTTGATGCTCACACTCTTAAAATAAGCAACAAGAGAACATTGCATTTTGGAAACTGCCTGTCTGCAAAAATATATATAGGCGTGGACACATAGTTTTATATATGCGTTTATAAATGGAGCCTCATGACCCAGAAAAAAAGTTTCTGCAAACAACAAAAATAAAAAAAGTACCAAAGAAGGCTTCGCTGCAACGCTAGAATCTGTATGCGTCCTTTTTCTGCCTAACATGTCTTCAGCTCCGAGCGCTGAACACGAGACGGGCCCTCGAGTTAGCGTCATTCATAATTAATGTGAAAAGTGCATCACTGGGCCCTGTGGTGCTGACGCGGAGAGTGTAATTGGCTACAGGTGAGAGGGAAAGATGAGAGAATGAGCATCACTTTGGCAACGACGAAGGGAAAGACAGATGTTCTCATCGTCGAACACAGAACAAACCAAAACACACACAAAGTCACATGTTTGTTCGTTTCACCGTTACATGACAAACTGCAGGTGATTGCGACGCAACGCAGCTGGAGCAGGTGGAAGCCTCACCTGTCTCTTCTCCTCTGGCGCTTTGAGGAACAGAGCGTTGATAACGGCGATGGTGTAGGTCTGGATGTCTTGATCAGTCCTGGAATCAAAGGAAATGTGTGCTTTATTTAAAATGATTCATGAAAACTGGGTTATTAACAAAAACAGTTACATTTCATACCCCTGCAGGTGTGGGATGAGCTGTCCAATGGTGATCTCTTGCGCCACCTTGTGGTAAAGATCTTGACTGTTGAGCACCATAGACTCCAGGATGGCCAGGGAACGCTGCAGCACTGCTGTGTCCATGGCGGTCTTGTTCACAAAGCTGGCAATCTTTAGATCATCAGAGAACACAGAGTTTTTAAACAATGCAAAGTAGTCAGTCTACTTTTAACTTTTTCTGATGTACCTCTGTAAAAGGAAGTATTTAGACCTCCTGAACATTTTCTACATTTTGTAATTTTTCTACATGTTTATTTATTTTTTTGTGGGATTTTATGTCATACATTACCAGAGTAGTTAACTGTTGTGAAGTGAAAGCAAAGTAGCCTGCAGTGATTCTTGAGAAGTGGCACAAAATGGGTTAATCCCCCCCCCCCAAATTTTTTTATTATTCCTTATGTATTCAAATATGACAAATAATGTTTTGGAAATGTAAAAATGCCAAGGTGCAGGCTCACAGTTGCAACATTTTTTTGAAAGTTACATTTTACACTTGAGCTGACCCACAAGTTTGTCAACACCATCCGACAAAAATAAATATAAAATAATTATTTAATGACCATATTAGTGATATTTTTACTCAGTTTTACAGACAAAAGCTTCTCAAGAAGCAAAAGAAATATTATTTAAAACAAAAAACAACATAAAGTCCATCTGACAGAGTTGATAGTATGAAGTAAAGCCAATTATGTAAAACACATTAAAATGAATTAACTTCAAATTTAAGTGAGATTTGTTAACACAATCACCGAAAGAGTCAGACTGTCAGTTAAAAACTCTGATGGAGTTGACAAAATGCCAAACTACCTAAATTTATATGATGTTATTCTGAAGGATAACATCATATACACAACACCACATTGTGGCTCATCAGGTCCATCAAATCTTTACAGTATACTAAAATTAATATTTATTTCACAAAATGTCATCAAAATTTTGTTAATTGTCAGTTATGGTGTTGACACATCTTGGTTGTGATGAACAACTTAGCAATAAAATAGAAGAAAAAACCTAAAGAATAACGGGCTCCCAATAAATGTAGAGCCTGGCTAATGTGGCATTTTCCTGGCTGACCTTTTTGATAAAGGCCACAGAAAACGTATCCCAGGAGACAATCCCATGGTCCATCAATTCCACAAAGGCCGTCAGAGTAAAGGACAGCAGGTCACCGAAACTACGGGATAAAAAACAAACAAACAATGGAAAACTTCTCTACACCAGTTGGCAAAGAGCAGCATTTTGACGCAAAGCCCAGATGCCTCGGGAAGCAACGAGAAGCAAGCGGTCAGCAGAGCGAGAGAGAGAGCGAAAGGTGGCGGAGAGGAAGCAGAATGCGACCTGAAAAAAAACGCCAGGCTGCAAAAAGCTCGCTGAAGATAAGAAGTAGAAACGAACGTAGCAGGAGGCATGGGAAAGAGTTTTGAGCTCAAGCACAGACAGAATGGCTGTCAGCAAACAGCAGGACTTGTCAGAAGATCAGCAGGAGCTGGATGAAGTTCATTCAGGACCAGAGCGGCTGCTTTCACAGGACAGATGCAGTTACACAAATATAAGCAGATATAAATTAAGTAGATGAGGCTGAGAGCGCGACAGGAAGCCAAAGCAAAAACTTATTAGATAACTGATTATCATGAACCTGCAGGAACAACCTAATTAAATAACCAGGGATTTGTTATTACTTTTCTCAAAGTAAAAAAAATAAATTGTAGTAAAAGGTTTAACATTATAAAAATTATTTGGTTTCACCAAAAGTGAAGCAATGCTGACCTCTGCTGTTTATACCTGGCTTAACCTTCTTAAGGTAACTGGTTTTATTAACAAAAAATAAAGCAAAGAACACCAAAAGATGGATCTTTAAATGAAATATCATCAAATGTTAATTTATTTTATCCATCCAGCCACTGTCTATAGCTTATTCTTGCAGAGTCGCAGATGGCTGGTGTCCATCTTCAGTGGTCACTTGTCAGGATCATTTACCTCGGTAATTAAATTACGCAGCCATATGTTTCCAGTGTCTATTTTTATCAACACTGACTATTATGCCTTATGGACAATAAAATCTGTTCTGCAGTTCAGAGATTTAAAACGACAGTCAATGATGTCATAAGCATTCCTACTCTAAAAAGTAAATATAGCAATTTAGTAATTACCGCTGCACAGCAGAGAATTGGAAAACAGTTTCATGGAAAATTAGTAACCCACAACTGAAAAATGAAACAGCTTTTTCTTATACAAAAAATGTAGAGAAATAAGAAATGATGGAAATGATGGAAATGCTGAAACTAAAGACTACTTGAAGCAAATAAAGAGACAATCCTTGTAGAAAGATGGAGGACGGCCCTGTGATGATAAAAGCTTTTGACCAACAACATCAAGGTCAAAGAGAAGCTGAATGAAGGACTTGATGTGGGCGCTTGGACAACCCCTTCAATCTGAGCACCATTTTATAAAGAGAACCAAGATATAAATCCCAATAACTAACACATGAAGAAAGAAAAAAAAAAAAAGCTAGCAACTCGCTAGGTTTTGCAAACACGTGAAGGAGCATAATTTCTGTCTTTGTGAAGACCAAGCAGCTGAACCACACATTTGGGTAAAAGTGGTACAATTTTCTTGGAAAATCTTGGTTTTCTTTTATTTTTTTCATGAACGTTTTTGTCACTGGCTGCCCAAACCACATGCAAGAAATAAAACTAAGCATTTTCTTTCTTTTTTTTTTTTAAAAAAAGGGAAGCCTGTGTTAAAATTCCCCTCGAGGCCAGAGTCTTAATCATGCAGACTGAAGCAGCGAGGTTAGGAAGAGAAGAGAGCCAGCGGTGTTACCCGACCCGAAAGACGGAGCGGGAAAGGGAGGGGGGCTTACCATGGCTTCATAATCTTCTGAAGTTTCTGATAGCGCCTGCAAAGATTTGAGAAACTTTGGTGTCACAGAGGGGAGACAACATAAGAAAACCTAGAGCTGGCACAAAACAGGTGACAATACGCTTCATGTAGTCTTCTCATGAAGCTAAACTGAAGTGTTTCAATCCAAATTTTAATACTTAAACACATCGATGTTCTGTGAATCTGCTGGGATATTGAAAGCGTGCAAAGCAAAATCAGATGAAAATGCAGTCAGCGGCAAACTTTATTTTTTCCAAAGCGAGCCTAAAAGCCACATTGTGCTGCAAATACGCCTTGAAAAAATGGAAAAGAGGACAAAAACAGAATTACCTGTGAACAGACATGAAGTCGCCTTTAGAAGTTTACATCGACTCATTATGAGTGAACATTTGTATTTCATTTTTGGGTTATTAATGACTCGCGTGGATGATTCTTTTTCCAGGCGGGAATGATCTTAAAATATACAACTTTGAAAATTTCAAAAACCGAGACTTGTAAAGATAAGTTTGAAATAATTGCAAATTTCTCATACAACTCAAACTCAAACTCATAGCTTGAGTTGCATAAGGAAAAACTCAAGCTAAATGACTTAGAAAGACATTTTAAATCAGAGGCAAAAATTTTGGTATTTGCCCACAATGTTGGAGGAATCAACCCAAGTTTTCAAATCTAAGGATACAAAACTGCTTTTGTATAAAACAAAACAGATTGTTTCTGTTTTGAAAGATACTTGACATTATATACATTATCATTATCTATATTAACTATAATTATCTATATATATAGATAACACACATATATATATAAGAGAACATATATATATATAAATAACTTAGATTATAGTTATCTAAGTTATCTATATTATCAAATAAATAATAAGCCAACAATGAAAAAAACAGCTTCATTACAGCTTGATAAGTTTCTGCTATTTAAATTGCCCAAATTAATGACAATTGTGCTATTAAGTGTATTTTCACGTCATTTCTTTGACGTAAACTAGTTGATTTATTCAACTAAGTCAAGTGCTTTGAGTGTACATTTGCAGAGTGCTTAGAAGTCTGTGGATTTTGTCAGGAATCCTCTTGAAACCAGCAAACATTTTGAGAATGACTACAATTAAAATTGCGATAAAATAACAAAGTATGCCTAATAAAGAAATACCTCTGTTATTCAAGTTTACAATTATTCTTGGAGTTGCTATGGTTATTGTAAGCTGAAAGCAGTTTGAATAATTGTAACAGTTATCCTTAATAAATAAATAAATAAATAAATAAAAAGTCAGTCATGCAATAAAGTCGGAGATGGGATGAATCAAAATGCACTGATATTGCTCTGACTAGCCAGCAAACTCGGGCCTCAAGCTGTTCAGCAGAAGATGCTGTCATTGCACACAGATGAAATGAAATAAATTAGGTATACTCTTTTTTTTTTTCTTCTTTTGTTCTAATCTAAAAAAAGGAAAAACGTAACTTGCTATGCCATATTTTGTCACTAGAGGGCGATGTCTCCTTGTACGTAACACAGCTCTGGTGGACAGCAGCAGCATCCCACCAGCCACATGAATGCAAGGCCTCACGCTTTTGGGAGAAGCATCAGATCAAACAGCGGCTCTGCCCTCAGTAGCCTCAAGCACTGTGCCTCTTGAATAATTACAGTTCACCAAGTTGGTTGCCAGGCGCACTAATGAGTGTGTGAGTGTTTGTGTCTGATATCCATCTACATTTCTGGGTCTAATAAGCTCCTTTTGTTGATATGAAAGTGCAACAGAAGCACTCGCTTGCATCTTCTCCTTTACCCACACACACATGAATAACTAAAACAGTCATTTACATTAAAAAAATACATGTAATCAAAGAGCTGGGAGCATGAGCAGCGCTAACAAGTGTGGGGCTGTAAAAGCTCTGGACAGTAACACTAAATAGAGGCAAGTATTTGTTCATTTTGAACTTCAAAATTTTAAATTAAGAAGTCATCTTCCACGTAACCAAAAAGGCTAGTAGGTAGAAATTGGAGAGCATTATGGTGTTTCAGCAGAAAGGAAGACGCTTAACTCTCTGGCGGCAATTTGAACCTCCATGTACCTCCAAAACAAACTAAATAGGTTTTTAAAACGACGATTTTATCGTTTTAAAAACCGGCACAAACTGCTTTGAAACATTCACTGCGTAGAGTGTGACAGAACCTGACAGCGTGATTTTCTTCTCCACAGCAGCTTTAGATTTTCACAGCACTATATCAGGGACGTGTTTGACATTGTGTGATGTTCTCGATTTCATCAACTTTCTCTTTACAGTCCAAAGAGTTGAATAATGAAAACCGCATCAAACATAAAATGCTGATAGATTTCACCTTAGGAAACTAATGAACTTTAAACCGAACATGGTTTAAAGAGACACCTCTCCTCTACATAACACAAATCTTCAAAGATCTCAAAACTTGTATTGTCCATTAAACTCACAGGACCTTTTCTCTAGACTTTCTGTTTTCACACCTGGGTGACACTTTACCTTGCTATGTATGTACTGAAAAACAACTGCTAGATCAGAAATAAAGGTGATTTTGTTTGCTGAGCTGAATTTAGAGGATTGAGTGTGTTGCTTTTGCTGTGTAGTCACAATTTCTATTTAATTATTTGGAGGGCTTTTTATGTTTAAGGGTCAACTAAATGTCTGATTACAGCATTTTCAGTGCTCTATAAATGTGACCAAGAAGTGAAGTTCAAGCATCTGGCATGCTGAGGTGAGTGAATATTGGCCAGGTCACACAAGTGGCAGAAAGTGTTGCTATGTCCCCACAAAAAAATACATCCATGACACCCTGACAGCTGTTATCCAAAATAATCTCTGCACTCCAATAGCTCTAGAGGGCCAGGTTTTCTTCCTTAAATCCAGTTCTATGTTAACTTCATGAGGACACACCTGTAGACGACTGCACTGGCAACTTGTGTAGCTTATGAACTGGTTATGCAAACCACCAGTTTTAATCAGTCTGCATTTATTCTGCTGTAGTTCTCTCTAAAATATACATTTACAAGCCCAGTTCACTGAAATGACTGTTTTTCATCTGCATGCGTGCTTGATAAATGAGGACCATTGTGTCAAGGATATAAATAAATGAAAACAAGAAATGCAAAAACTGTTCAAGAGGATAAATTTAAGTTAGCATCCTTAAAGTCTTAGAGCGTATTTATTTTAAAATGTAAATAAATGTCAATGGTTTCTTTCCAAATTCAGATAAAAACACATTTGGGAAAATGAGAGGAGAGACAAATGACCTTAAGAGAAAGGAAAACACTGTGTAAGACGAGCAAACAGTTTAACTTACTCAGTGCCACTTTCCACCATCTGAGTGAGCAGCGAGATGCCATCCAGGTTGATGAACTCCTGCGCGAAGGTGATGTCCCTGGAGGCGTTGGCCAGGTCTTTAAGTGACTCCAGCTTTGCATCCATGCTGGATGACTGGATCCGTTCATGAAGCTGGAGGGCCGTCTGGTACTACAGGAGAAAAGACAAAATTTCATAGTGAATTAGAATGTTGTTTAGTTTTCTTTTTTTTATTCAGTGTTGTTTAGAGAAGTTAAAACTTACGGGAGAAGTGGTTAGACGCAGGATGGAGCCATTTTTGATATCATTGCGATTCTGTGGAAGATTTCCAACACACAAGCACAAATTAGCATGCACTCATAGTTCCTCTTTCGTCCCAGATGGAGGCTATAGTGAAAAAAAAAAAGAGAATCTGACAACCAAACCTTTTCTGTGATGTAGAAATTTGTTGCATCAGCAATCTGCAGAGCATAGGTTTCATGGCTCCCCAAAGACCATCTGAAAACAAAATAAAAACATGAACACTTTTGCTGATATTAAAAGGTGAAGAAAATCAAAAATGTATAATGAAAAATAAGCGCTTTCCAATGAATGCAGCACACTTACCCCTCACACACTTCCTTTATAATGGCTGAGAGAGGCTTTTTCTGTGGATAAAGACAAAACTACATTAGGTTCACAGTCCAGACTGACGTTCCACTCAATCCAGAGTGGGCTGCAATTATTTCAAACAGCAGGGCTGGAACAATGAGAGACTGTTCATCTTGTTTATTTGTCTTACTGCTGTTCCGAGTTTGCCAACCATGTGCAGTCTATTGCTCCGTTTCTTTTATTTTGTGCTGTGCTAAAAGACCGTTTGAGGCCACAGCAGAGGGATTCTGCCTCTAGAAGCTTTGAGGAGCACATTGGTTGACATTTTTAATTGCATTTTAAAACCTTTTGTTCATCTTAGCACTGCAATGCTAAGATGAACAGCACCACAACTTCTCAATTCCTCAAAAAACTTTAGTAAAAAAAAAAAAACAATCGAAAGTGAAACGTGTCTCTTGACTTAGATTAGGGAACATTTGTGGGCAGAATGAGAGGGAACAGAAAAGATTAAGCTTTAAAATTTAGTTTCTGATAGTTTTTAAGTACATAATCAAAATGCAGAATTGACGATAGCCTAAGTTATGTTTGTAAACATTCATAAATTCCAATCAAATCCCACGTAAACCTTACTTGTATTGATTTGTACACGGCAGCTGACTTGTTACCGAACCCACGGTTTCTACATTTTTTATGAAGAGATTCCACACTCAAACTACAAACTACAGCGTAAAGGCTTTAAAATATGGAGCCTGCACAAAACAGAGCTGAGAAAGAAAAACACAAGGAAGAATATGTGCAAAGAAGAACATAAAGGAGGAATGACAGAATAAAGAACTCAGGAAAGGTTTTGGAAGGAAAGAAAAAAAAAGCAGGGAAGTGCAAATGTCACAAAGAAATATCAAACAACAGGAAGACAAAGTAAGTAGGACAAATTAAATGGACTAAAGAGAAAAGCTAAAGAAAGAACAATTAAAGAAAGGCAGTAAATAGAGGAAAGACAATAAATGAAAGAGACCAGAATAAAAGATTAGGCTGGAAGGCAAAAAAAAAAAAAAAGACACTTGGAAAAGAGAAGGGCAAAAAAGGAAGCGGACACAAATGGAGAGACAGAGGGACACAACATTTATACAATATGATGGGTATAAACAGCCAAATATTTTTCCAATTTTCCTTTTCCAGATGGAAAAACAAACATCCTTCAACCATTTTGAAATGCCACAAACTAACAAAATCCAAAGCAGATTCAGAAACCGAATCTTACGAGGCGGTGAGAGACAACAACTTTTCATAACAGTAACACTTTATTGGATGTTTTCAAAGGCGTTCAAAAGAGACTCAGAGCTTCTGATGTTACTTCTCAAACCCAATGAAGCTGTTAGAAGGCGTTACAGTGTGAATGTGGGAGCTCAGTCTGCTCTTAAACAATTTAGTTTCTTTTAAATAACACCTATTTTTCCTTTGAAAGCAAAATGTGAAGACTTTTCACTTAGTGTTCATTTCTTTGGTGCCCAATGACTCATCCGCTAATCAAAGTTTAGAACTGATAGAGTGGCTCCATAACAGTACAGCACTGGTCATGAACAATACTTGCAAAATCATAAAAATAAAAAATAAAAATAAAAAATTGAAAAATATGCAAATTGACTAAATAAAGCACTTTTTTTTTGTTAATATATAACTGATGTAAACAAGTCAGATTTGTTCCCTTGGACTGACTTCAGAGCTGTGTGAGAACCAAAAAACCGACTGGTTAAAGTCCTGATAGGTTGCTACAATATTTCTACATTGCATTTCCTCATGAAATGCAATGTTTTAAGTGCACAAGTCCCTTCTGCAGCAAAGCACCACTATAACACAATGTCGCCACTCCCAATTATCAAATTATGTTTCATAATTAAGACGGTTTTCTAAAATTTGTAAGCTTCCCCCTTTTACCACCAAAACGTGATGATGGGTTTTTGTCACTGAATGCATTTGCACACTACTCTAGATTCTTTTGTTGCTTTTGGAATACTAATTGTTTCCTTTTAAACTATGTTCATACCGGTCTTATTACATTGTGAATAATGGCACTCTCGAGCCAACTTCGGTTATTTTCCTCAGCTCTTTTCATTTTGTTCATTTGGCACTGACATATTTATATTTTTATCTGAGGTTCAGATTTTTCTCCCTGATGTCACTTTTTTTTTTTAAATGTTACAATAAGAAATAGTATGTTTGAGTATGTCAGATATCGTGAAGTCATATATTCTAGTCTGTCCAAAACAGTTTAGAAAAGACATATTAATTGTAGTGAATGTAAACTTGTGGGTGTGAAAAAAGTAATTGCAAAAAATCTCACTATCCAGGCATTTAGCAAAAAGTGACTATTTTGGTGATCTTAACTCACCTAAAAGAGAAAATGTTTAGGAGGATTCAATGTCAGACAGCAAATACAAAAAAAAAAAAAAAAAAGTTATGCATCTTTTCCACCAGTGTACAGAAATATTTGGTTTCAACTAAATGTGTCAAGTCAGATACATTTCCTGATCCTGAAAGATTCCTGGATCGTGATAAGGGCATCCCTTGCATGAAGGATTAGTCTTTTCTTTTCTTTGTTTTTTTAGAATTTGCAAAATCTATTTTGTTCCTCTTTGAAATAATTCAAGTCATTCAAATTCCTCTAAATCTAAACTGCATTTTTTGATAACCATAAAGTAAAGAAGGTCGCATACGGAGCAGAATTAGGCAATTTGGATCACTGCAGCCTCTGTGTCATTATGCATAGATGTACAGTTTAGTATTTTGACTTCACTGCTTTGCTGTCCTATAATTGTCACAATGCAGCAAGGTTGTGCTTTGTGATGTACGCCCTGCAGTACAGTGCACTAAAAACTGAGAAAGCAGGATAAAAAAAAATGTGAATATGTATTGGGTCAAATGAGAAAGTCAACTACGGCTGGTATTTTGAAGGTAAACGGTGCTCTGCAGTCCAAACATTCCAGCGAAGTAAATCTGTTTAATCCTATGACATTTGTTGTGCAGCCTGTAAATCAGATCAATAGTTGTAGCATTTTTTTGTGCATGTAAACCTCAAAACAAAACTATTCACTGGAACATCAGTAGCTTATTCCTTGAGGTCCACATTTTCTTATAGGTTACAAATATTACTTTTATCTAGTAATCAATAACAGCAAGGACAGAGAGCTACTTACGATCCTTTGGTTGAAAAAAATTTTCCCAACAAAACCCTTTTTTAAACACTACACTACTGTGACTCAAAACATTTGCATTTGCTCAAAAATGCTGATGAAAGTGCAGACATTAAATGTATTTCTATATATGCCTCTCCTATGAAATGACTAGTCCATTTGTTGGGATGACTGTCCTTGTCTCAGTATACAAAGCAGCAGGAGAGAAGCCTTTGCATTGATAACTGACAATAAACTTGTTTTTTCTTTTTTCTTTTTTTTTGTTTTGCTGTATTTTGCCAAATGTCTTACAAGGACTTTGTAATACAGACACGCAGAGGGCTGCCTGTTGGATGTGTGTGCATGTTATTACACTTTATATGCAAGTCTTTAATTATTCTAACTTTTATATCCAAAAACAGATTTCACGTGCAGCTCAGGGAACACTGACTTTCTCAAGGACACTTCGGCGTGCTGCCGGATAGGGCAACAAAACTGCAGTCTTTCAAAGGCAACATGATATAAACCCATTTTCTGGCCAACTTTATGTTTTTCTACATTTCATAAATGCTTTGAATTCAACGGTGTTGCAATAAAATCTGCATTGTTGGCGCATCTCTGTTCCTGTTTGTGTAGTAAAAAAGAGGCTGGATTGTTATTTTTCTATCAAATTTTTCTATTTAAATTAGGCAGGAAAATAATGTGAATGATAGCAAAATTAAGCAGACATAAAGAGGCTGCCAAACCCTACATCTTGTCTTACAACATCATTTTAGAGGTCATATCCCTTTATAGAGACAAAGTTCAAGTAACTATCAGAAGTTGAGTGGAAGTTCTGAACTTTAGGTGGCGAGCTATGAAAATGAATTAAGTTTCAACCCATGAGTGTTTAACTCGCACTCATTAAGGGTGAACTTGCAAACCTCAACCAGATAATTAGACAACACAAATGACTGCAAACACATCAGCATCCACACTAAAATAGCACCCATGCAAACACATCTACATAATGAAATCACATAAGAAGGGGCTGTACCCACGTCAACAATTAACAGAACAACAAAACAAAAGCAGACACACACATTTGCATTCACGTACACCCCCGCTTATAAATGAACAATTTTTTGCTGGGTTCAGACAACTCAAGCAGCAGCAGAAGCCCACTCCTCATCGCATGACTCAGACAGCCATATGCTACTGCAGGGCCTATTGCACCGAGAAGATACAAGAGAAGAAGGAGAAGGAGAAGGAGGAGAGGCAGGAAAGGGAGGAGAGGGCTGGTGGTGGAGGACAAGAGAAGAAGAGGAAGAGCGCAAGTTTCACAGTCACAACACAAAGGAAGGAGGAGGAGTGAGTGGGGGGGATGAATGAGAGGGAGAGGCAAAGAGCGACAAGGAGGAGGAGAAAAGAATTAGGTGGAACAAGAGAGAGAGAGATGACAGATAAGAGTTGGAGAAAAGCGGAGGAACGAGCGATGGAGGCAGGTGTATTCAAGATTAAGATGCAAAACTATACTAAAGCCAATTTACATTAAGATAAATAAGTAGTTCGTAAAACATCTCAGCACATCCCTCAATCTAAACTCTGTATTTTTTCCCAAACGACTCATAGCAAAACCAGAAGCACAAGTACTCCATAGTTCAATGCTTCATTCATTGGATTATCCAATGAGAGGGGCATTTGTAGCTCCAGTTGCCTCAGTGACTCATAGCTTGTACAGTAATTAACCCATCTGTGAGTCACACAGACACGCACGGACGCATGCACATACCCACACACAGGCACAGACAAAAAGGCCACATTACACACTGTATGTGGAATCAAACAGCAAACATGTCCTCTTTATGCGAGGTAGTCATTATTTGGGCTAATTATTTTATTACTGAGTTAGTCACTGTTTGTCAGACACCGACCATCGGTTGACATTCAGAGCAGGCCATAATGAGAATTTAAAAAAGGTTAATATTCACCTTAAATTAGCAGCCAGTGTGTTTAAGCAAATTGTTAAACTTCAAAGCAGTTCAGATTTCAGCTTTTCAGTGACTCCAATTATGAGAAATTGAACATAAGTTCTTGTTTAACTACATACTTTCAAGTTAGAGGCCACTTTGTTTTTCTTTTTTTCTTTTAAATTTTTGTCCAGCTCCCACTGCAGCAGCAAATCAGAACCCCAAATTGACATTTCGTTTAAGTAATTAAAATGATGTAACATGTAAAGTCATTTTATGATCAGAAATGTGATGAAAATACAACTAAGTGGAGTTAAAACCAAGCAGTCAGATTTGCCTCATAGCTACCACTGAACCTAAAGCATGAAGGCCGAGTACAGTGCAGAAATGTAGGAGAAGCTCAGTGCTTTGTGAAGCAGATTTAATAAGATGAGATTTGCAATATGTGCTGTTAGATTTCCCAGTAGACCAGGCCACTTATTGATATAGTTATAGAGACATTTACAAAACTTTTTTTATTGTTTGAAGTCGCTTTAACAAGCTGTCAGAAGACGTGAATGTGTTTGAAGTAAGGGAACGCTACTCTTCCTCCACATGTTGCTACCCGTGCACAGATAAGCCTTTTTCTTTTCTACGAAAAGACCAAATGGGAGTTTGGAAAATATTTCTGGTCAATAAAAGCTCTGACAGGTAAGGTATGGAAACTATAAGAGCACTTCCCATCACTATTATAAAAGCAAATGCTCTTTTAAATTGATTTTGCTATGTATTTTCACTCATAATTATCACACTGTGAGAATCTTATAGCAGCTGTTGTCTGATGGTTCTTCTAAATAGCAACAAGAGCCTATTAGAGGAAGTGCGCAATATTGCATAACCGAGAGATTGTCTCAAAACTAACCATAATGACGAATTGTTTTTTCAAAGAGGCGGCACTCCTTTTGGTTTGTTGGATCACAAATCATCACAACAGGCTCATACTGTTACTGTCGCTCAAAAGTTGAGCCTCCACCAGTCACGAAATCAAAATGAGTCCTCAGCCAATAATATGAACCTTACAACATGTTCATAATGCGCTCATCTGTGTCTGTGGGTGTTAGAGGGAGAAATTTCCACAAAGAAAAAAAAAGAAAAAAAAAAGAACCAAACTTGTTTTTTTAAATCCCACTAAATAAGCAGTCAAGATTATTTTTGTATTTGCTACTTAGATGTAACCCTTTTACAAGCTGCTGTTGAGTGTGAATATCTGTTGATGCTATGGTAAGAATATGGTGTAGAGCATCAAATTTAAATCACAAGAAGTCTTTTAAGAAGTCTGAATTTCTAAATCAAATCTCTAAACATTTACATTGATCAAACAATAAACAAATTCTTGAAAAGATAGTTTGAGAGTGATGAAACCTTTATTCGAAATCTTCCCGTCTCAGTCATGTGAGACCATACACCTGTCTTGCAGTCTTGGTGTATGCGTGAACTTGCAGTGAGTATAAAAACAACTCTTTATATGGGATCCAAAATATCACAAGTCTGGTAAATAAGTCTGGTAAATAAACTGGTGCAAGGACTTCGAAGTACTACTTAAGAATTAAAACAGATTTTAAAGACTTTGGTTAATACAGAAAACTTGATTGTCGCAGTCAGTGTAAAAACTCTGAAGCTGTGCTTGTGTAGCTGTGTTTTTCCATTAGACATCTTTAATTAGGAGCCTTACCTATGGGCTAATTAGACTCATTACTGAGAAAAATGGAAAAGCTGCTTTAAGCCCGGATCCCACCTCCCTGTTGTCCCCGAGTGTCTTTATTTCCACAAAATCTGATTACTGTGCACCAGCATGTTCACACTAAATATGTATTCTGTGTACAGTGTTAACAAATCATCAGCAGTTTAACTCTAGTGATGTGTAGATGTAACAGAAAAAGAAAAACAGTGTCTTATAAGACAACCACCTGGTCTATCTCCATGAGCTTAGGGAAGGCCCCAGGCCACTCGATGGCCACCTTGACGATGTCTGCCGGCGGCGGCATGGCTGCCGGGAGAGTGTTTGGTGCGCGTCTCGCTGCCTCACACCACTGTCAAACAATTCTGGAGATGGTTCATCCAAATCTGCAAACAGAAAGAGCAGCACGTTGGTCCAGAGGTATGTGGTTATATAAGACACAGTTCAAAGACATTTCTTTGAGCAGCGAGAAATTGCAAACGTCCTGCTGGCAGTGTCTTACTACGGGGGTGTTTTGTTGTCAGTATTATAGTTGGTCACATAATGAAGATTGAGAGCAACTTCTTCAAAATTAACCTGATATTAACATTAAAAAAAAAAACACATGAAGGTTGGACACAATTGGGTTAAAAGCAGGAAAATCTAAACTGAGTTTGAAACGGACAGAACAGAAGCCACCAATAAACCTTTGGAACGACACTGACATCAAACCTATTAGAAATGTATGAATCAAGTGCAAAAGCTCTGTGCTAGGAAACCAGACAATTTAAATTAAATCCACCTGATAGTGAGAATGGGTGACAAAAATGAACTAGAATCATGCAGGAAGTTCGGTAATAGATGCAAAGTGTTTAGTCGATGGCAACTCACTAACGGACATTTATTTAAATACTAGTAGAGATCTAAATTTGTGCGTATATGTATATATTTTGAACATGTATGCTGTATTATCAGTCCATCTGCTCTGAAAAATAACAGTTTAAACAGATTAAAATAAGCAAATTCATTTCAATTTCATTGCCCATTCTGACAATCTGAATTGTTGGCGCATTGAAGTCATTTTTTGTTGATATGTGAAAGTGTATGAAGTGTGTGATCAAAGGCTTTGCATAAAAAGGATTTTCTGAACAAAAGAAAATAAAGAAAACCCTGCAAACTGAAATTTGACAACTGCTGTTTTTTTTACCACAGATTAGTTTCAGTACATAAAGGATGATGACCCAGGTGTTTAACAAGTCAAAGTGTGAACGTACTCCAAATCTGCGCGTTTACTCAAAAACAATGGTGCGCTCACTGGATTCAAACCCAAAGCCAGCTAAAAGCCTCTCTGCTCCTAAAGGTAATAAATGCACACACCACAACGCTGAACTCATAATCCAGGGTTCCTCCAGGTTGTATTAGGACTCTTGAGAGGGCATAAAGAAGCACGATAGGTGAGGGAGGTGCCAGCAACCAGACTGACCTGAAAAACCCAGTGGATTTCCAAGATAAGCCAGTTAGAGGACCAGTGGTGAAAAAACAAAGAAGAAAAAAAATGGCCAAATCACAGCCACTCTGAAGCACACAAGTGGGGCCTTGTGTGTGTGCGTGCGTGTGTGTGTGTGTGTGTGTGTGTGTGTGCATCTGCAGGGAGAGATCTAATGAAACCTACTACTGCTCACAGCTATAAAGTAGAAAAGTGCAGGTTTCATACAGCATATACCATCAATTATTTATTATTTGTCCGTGTCTAGAAAGCTCGGAACATCCAAGTTTACTTTTTCTTTTCTTTTTCTTTTTTTTAAAAATCTTAATCCATAATACATAAAAACTGTCTGGGACAAATTCCTGGGAGAGCATCATTGAGCAGTACATTCTGAATGTTGATGTATATAAATCATGTATGCATAACCATGCAGAGTGAGTGGGGGAACGTCTCCATTCATCACACACAAAACAGAGAAAACCTCTGCACCCGAAGTCACAATTCAACCAAACAAAACACTCAGCTCTTTGTAAATATAGAATAATTCAAAGAGAGTATACATAATAATAGTTCTCTATCTTTGTGTGTGAGTCACCCCATAATAATCCACATAACCTTAATTCAAGAGGCCGTTGTCATGGCAGCTGCTACATCAATAGCTTGAGCTTTCGGTGTGATTTTCTTTCTAAAATGGGCGAGATACTCAAGTTACATCTGCCACTCAAGTCTCACCACAGAGATATGAATGAGTTAAACTAATTCGACAGCAGACTGGCACTGTTATATATGTTAAATACTTCCGGAGTTGCTCAGCATATGGGATATTTGAAAGACTGCCTTTTTATTTTCCACTATGAACTTGTGCTGAGATAAATTATGTTTAATGGTAAATACCAAAGCGCTGACTGCAGCATGATGAAAACAAGCAGCTAAATACTGAAAAATATTGGCTGAGACTAAAAGTCTTGGATTGGCCATGTCAAGATTCCAGCTTAAGATAATGTGGCTGAAATAAATCAACTCCGAAGAGTGGACCAAAATTCCTTCACGACGACGTAAAAGTGTAACTTGATTAGCATAAACAGATGTTACATTTTTGTTGTGGCTACTTTATAACATAGGTTGATTCAGACAGATGTTTTGCCAGTAACAAATGAGGACGTAATCTGAAATATTTTTACATTTACTTGTGCTTTTTTTAATCCAGTCCCCAAAAACAAAATAGAAAAAAGAAAAAAAAAACACAAATAAGTTACAAAAAGCTAAAGCAGAAGAGAAAGAATAGATACTTTTCCTGTGGTACTTTATATATACACTCCTGTGATTTGCTAACTCATCCTTGGGAGATGGAAACACGTTAGTCATCAACATGCAGGCGTCTGTGTCAACAAGCAGCTAAATACTGAAAAATATTGGCTGAGACTAAAAGTTTCAGTCAGGAAAGAGTAAAGACAAAGAGACACTGACTGAAACCTAACTTGTCGAGACTTAAGCCACATGTTTGGCAGCAGAGATGGTCTGATGTTTGGGTCACCACTATGGGCCGCACTGAAATGAATCGACTGCTAGGAATCTTTATTCGGGATTGTAAGGCATTTGAGAAGATGAATCAAAGTAACCAAATAGTGTTGTTATTGTATCTCTTAAAAGCGCCTGGACAAGTTGGAAATTTCTGGAGAAACACTTTTCTGCTCCGCCCAGGCCGAGTTGTGTCAACTGTATAGGATGAATGAAAAATTAGGTGTAGAATACAACACATTTTGCTTCAGCACAACTACATGCCACATCGAAGATGGTTAGCACTGCATGTTAGGAGTGAATGTTTTGATTTCTATCAATACAAATGAAAAGCAAAGGAAACCTTCTCATAGAAAAGAAAAAGGTTAATAAAGCTATAGTTAAACAACTATAGCTTCTGGATTCATCTAGACTAAATGATGGGTTGTAAATAGATTTTGCAGCAACGTTTCACATTCTAAACCAGAAATAGAGGAAACGTGGCATTGCTACATTGTAAGAATGAACCAGTTTTGGTTTCTTCATCCTGTTAAAACTTAACAAGGAACACAAAATAGGTTTTTACTACCCAACAAGCAATTAAAAAAAAACTAAAAATCCAGCCCTAGAGATTTGCAGGACTTTCCATGTGGCATTTTCTTCAATATATTAATGTAGCTGTAAGTTGCAAAGATAGTTTGTGGAATAATTAATGAATTAAAGATTTTCACACGGTTATCACAGCACAATAGCATCTCTTTGTGTTAGTGATTATCTATGACAAGAGTCACTTATACATTACATAGTTTCTTACTATTTGCCAACACTGTACATGCCGGCACGGACTGGTTATTATTAAAAAGGTACAGCAAGACTTTAGAGAGTTAGGTTTCTCATACCTGCCCATCTCTCATCAATAATCACACCAATTTAAGGTCACTTAAATCCTCTTTCATTCCCATTTTAACTTCACTATAACATGCTCATCACTTTTACATAAGTAAATGCATAGAGTTGCAGCGACGTGATTCACAGTTTGTGTAAAACACAATTCCACAGAATTACCTAATAAAATGGCTATCGAGTTTGTTGCTAGTTGTCAGATACACAGTCATTGCATGGAGACAAAAGTAGCGATATTCAACTCTGTGAAGGTAATTCAGATTATCTGCTAAGCAGCTGACTATAAGATGGTCACCTGAGCAGATTGAACAATAAACAAACTAAATCAGCTTGTTATCCTGACCAGAATGACAAATTGATATCATGTTCTGTGCAATAAGATCTTAACTACAAATACAGGCCAACTACAAACGAAGTTGGCCTGTATTCTTTTTTGTTTAAGTCAGTTTATCCAGCTTAAAATAACAACATGCACGGTACAAGTGTGTGTTGTTATTTTATTCATATAATAGTCACAAGAAATAACGGTTCTTTTTTTCTACTTTTAAAGAAAGTGGAACCAAGCAATTTCATTAAATACTGCGAGGATTACACACTATGTATTTTAGCTGTTACAGAAAAAACAACAGAGATCCCAGATTTCTAAGAAAGTATTTTGCCTACCACATCACCGAGTACATCTTGTCCTCTATGCAACCACAAAAAGTCAAGTTAGTTCTCAGCGAGTCCCTCTAATGGACGGAAACTCTGTCTGTGCACGCAGTAGTTCTCATTTGGATGACGACCATCAGTACAAATGCAAAACTAAAACTGGAGCCCATTTATCTACCTACTTTTTTATGGAACTTTTGAAGATGAAAAAAAAAAATGTTTAAAGAGAAATACATGATATCCCGCGGCTATTTACTGATCAACAGCAATGTCTGAAAATAAGACATTATCAAAAGATGCAAGGTCATTGTTTCTGTGTCAGAGAAAAATATTTTCACCTGCAGATAACTAGTTTTTTGCATGTTCTCTGCAATGCATTGTGGGTAGATGCATTGCAGAGAACGACCCTACTGTCTGCGGCACAGAAATAAGCATGACTTCTAGTTGTACTTTTCAGTTCAAACCATAAAGCAACGTACATCACAGTAAAACAAGAAATATATGGATGTGCAGCATTATGGGTTTCTGTTTCTTTGCCTTTTTTTCTGTTTAACTGTCATTTAAATACCAGGGGGTCTCCTCAGATCTAATCCAAATTGATCATTTGCATGCAACTGATGAGGGGTGTATGTTAGTCTGTTCTCTCCAAAATAAGAGGCTGTCCTCCTGACAAGAGTACTGCATTGCAGCCTGAAGGCTGGCTCCAATAAAAACACTGAGGTTATGCTTTGTGTGTATGAGTATATTATTTCAAGCATCTTGTCGTCTAACAGCGACTTCAGATGACGCAAACACGGTTACCCTCTGGGATTATTGGCTGGAAAGACACACAAACATGCAGGAACACACACACCAACCTCAATGCTGGCAGTCAGGGCA
Source organism: Poeciliopsis paucimaculata (assembly GCA_903067055.1). NCBI lineage: Eukaryota > Metazoa > Chordata > Actinopteri > Cyprinodontiformes > Poeciliidae > Poeciliopsis > Poeciliopsis paucimaculata. The sequence continues at coordinate 1,028 of CAEGAD010083982.1, read as the reverse complement.
CATTTCTTTAAAAAACAGCCTTACATCTAATTTAGAGACAAAGCAGTGCAACACACCACCACACCATGAGCAGCTTTACAAGAAAGCCTCATCTGATTAGCATGTTCTTTATTTCCTTCCCTCTTCTGCTCCCGAAAACATCTTCAAAGCAACAAGAGTCAGGATTTTGTTTTCTTACGTGTTTGACCATGTATTTACAGGCCTACGGATCTGTGTGTCAATTCCCATTGTGTCACTCCGACACCTCATCACAGCCGCTTTATTGTAAATGGAGGTTTGATACTGAGCTTTCGGCTGTCAGAGCGCATCACGTCAGAGCAGGTTGAGTTATTCCAACTTCGTTTAGTCGACTCTGAACTGGTGAAAGTTTATTTTTTGCTCCGCCGGAAGGTCAAAAAAGCTCCCGGAGAGAAACATCTCCCTGTTTTTATTTGCTGCAGAGAACTCTGTCAGGACTCGACTCAACGTCCCTGCACCCATTTGTTCATCAGATTTTGTTTTCGCATATTTGATGACTTGTGTCCCACCGTCATCCTCTGGATTTCTCTCAGTCATACTGTTGTGCAAAGTTAGACCATGCAGAATTTTATCAACGAATTAGAAAATATATTTAGATTCTCCCATCTCATTTTCCTTGAAAATGCCTCATTGTATCACAAGAGTACATCTATTGAAATGTACATATATATATCTCAAAAAAATATTCTTGAAAAGTTATTTCAGAAACTGAATTCAGAAAATAAAGGTCATGAATTATTAGCTGCACACAGAGTGATATATTTTAAGTGTTGATTAGGCCTGTCACGATACCAAATTTTGCTGAGCGATTAATTGTCTCAAAAATTATTGCGATAAACGATAATATTGTTTGAAGACCTTTTTACACTGATTTAATGGAAATTATGTAATAATGGATGCCAAAGATGGATACACTTTATTTTCAAAAGAACGCTGGAACTGATAAAACAACCAAAAACAAAAATAAAATGGATTCTCAGTCTCTATCAACAAAAAATGTACTTGGATAA
>CAEGAD010083956.1:0-16813 GCA_903067055.1 Poeciliopsis paucimaculata | reverse complement strand
TATATATAGATATAGATATATATATAGATATATAGATATATATATCTATATATAGATATATAGATATATCTATATATAGATATATAGATATATATATCTATATCTATATATCTATATATAGATATAGATATATATATAGATATATAGATATATATATCTATATATCTATATATAGATATATAGATATATATATCTATACATCTATATAGATCTATATATATATAAAATAAAACTTTCAGCATCCATTTTCTTTTGCAATTTTCACATACATTCCTTACTATGGTGGCTCGATAAACCGCAGCTGAGCAAAGCCTCGGTGGAAGTTGCCGGGAGGCTCCGGGGGGTCATAGAAACACGGGTCGTTTTAAATCCGCCGCGCAGGCGACGTCACAAAAACAGATGCGCTCACTGAGATCCCGAACCGCTCCCTGCGCCCTCCCGCTCCGCTGTGATCTCCCTGCGCTCGGTCCTGGAGATGATACCCGTGTCTTCGCTACACTCGACCCCTGTGGGGGTGAGGTAGCTGTCAGAAGACATGCAGCGCTGTGCCAGTAGCTTGATATGCTAATCCATCCTCACTGAGATGTCAGCTGGCCTGCTGATTGCAGAGCGGAGAGGAGAGGCAAACACACAAATATGTGGCTACTGTACTCTGCACAAGCTCTGGAAAAAAAGACGTGTGTGTGTGTGTGTGTGTGTGGGTGTGTGTGTGCGCGTGTGTGTGTGTGTGGGTGGGTGGGGGTGTGCGTGTGTGTGTGCATACTAACAGTGGGAAATGCATACCTCTGCACTGAAGGCAACACAGACAAGTGTAGAGTCCTGCATGCAGTGGTAGCCATTAGATGCGTACATCCACATGCACCAAATACTGGTACCAGAAAGTCTGCTTGATATTTATAATGTTCACGTAACAGTTATGTAACTCACCACCTGATTTATCCCAGAAGAAGACGGATGAAGGAGAGTGAAGGTACAGACCGGACGTAAACGGACCGAAAGATGGTGGATGGATGGGGAGGGAAAAAGAGGGAAAAAGCAAAGTTAAGCTAAAATGTTGCTTATTTGCTTTATTTGTACCAACGATGCAAATATGCCTGAGCAGTTTGTCAAACTCACAAGAGTCGTCTCTGAAATGAGGTGCAAGTTTTTAGGTTTTTCAAGTGCTGATTTTCCTTCAACAGCAAACAAGCTGCGCCAACCGAGGCTCATGATTAAACCCTAATCCATACGTTTTTTCACCCGGTACTGAACAGGAATGTTTTATTTAACATCTGCTCACTTCAGCCTGATCAGAGTTCTGACACCAATTTCTGGTCTTTTTTTTTTTTTTCTTTTAAACCAGTTTTAGCTACAGACGTAGTTTTAGCTACGAGTTAATATTATTCATCAAACGGGAAGTGACTGTCGTTTTTAAACAAATGCAAAGTGATTTCAGATTTTTACAATATGTTCAGTCAACTCTACTAGACTAGAAAAGGTAGTTTCTTACCTTAACAAATCAAATGTCCATAAAAGACAAAAGATGAAGAAGATAAGAAAAAAAGATAGCTCAAAAACATGAAACTGAGCGTTGTTGAGAAGTTACCAAAATTAAGCCCATTTTAATATAAGTTTCTTTAGAATCTAAGGCATTAAGTCAGTTTGCATCCATTGCAACATAAAATAGCATAAAATACAACCTTTCTCATTCTTTTATAAAGCATAAACGTATAAACTGCCACCAGTAGAGTGGTAGTTGCACAAGATGCTGCCCAAGGCACCTCTGTCTGGAACAACCACTGATTTCAACATATTTTTACTCAAGTAATAGTAAAAAGTAGTCATCCGAGGAATTACTCAAGTAAGACCAAAGCAGTATTTGGTCTTACTTTGGTTTTAAAAAAGTCTTACTCAAGCACAAAGTAACTGATCAAATGATCAATCTTTTAATCATTTGATTGATTAGATGTTGGTACATCTAATGATGTACCAACATCTAATATGTTGGTACATCATTAGATGGACCAACATATAAAGTCAATTGGATATTTTTGATATTTTAAGCATGAAAATGACACAAATCCATATAAGTAACAAAACAAACAAAAAAAAAAACAAATCAGGCGAATGAAAATTTCTTTCAGTATAAAACTTTTAACAACAAAAAGCCTCTGGTGTTTGTTCTTTCAGTGGGCAGAAGACCCAGAAATTTTACTCAAGTAAGAGCAGCGATGCTTCACAATAAAATTACTCAAGTAAAAGTAAAAAGTACAGCATGGTTAAAAAGTACTTTTATTTTTGAAAAAAGTTACTCAAGTAAATGTAATTCAGTAAATGTAGCTTGTTACTACTGAACTCTGAGACAAGCAGAGTGTCTGCCCTGTCTCAGACTGCAGAGAGCGTCTTCAGCCTTCACGCCGGCGCTGTCAGCCACTGTGCATGTTAATCTGCGTGTCTCCTCTGCACTCACCCATTTCGGATCCACTTTTTTTTTTTCCTTTTTTTTTTTTCATACTTGCGTTCCCGACTCAGCGCATCCTCAGACGGCCATCTGGAATATCTATTTGAAATAGAAAACGGATGAAATATTAAAATGCGTCGATTGACGACTCCGGTCACGAAGAAAACCACTCTGCCCTTTTTGTGTGCATGAGAGAGAGAGGGGGAAAAAAGAGGAATGGAAGAAAACGAGCGGGTCTGTCCGGGTCAGAATATCTACACGATTACATGCTTCAGGTGTACGCAGATGTGCTGTGTGCTAATGCGTGAGATCACAAGGCATGAGCCATCTGTGAGCGTGTACTCACTTAATTCTAATATAACCTGTGGATGAATGGCAAAAAAAAATAAATAAATAAATAAAACTGCTAAGACGTGAAGATGGAGGGCATTTGGCTTCAGCGATGCACGGCAGTTTCTCAAATGGATTCAGTGAAGCCTTCTGTGTTTGCCAAATGAGTGATAATGCATTTATGAGGCTTTCTTTCTTTCCTTTTCTTTTTTTTTTTTTTTGATTCCCAAAAGGCTCCCCGAGCCATACAAAGCGCACCTTAAGTGACAAATAAACAGAAAAAAGAAAAAAAAACAACTTTGGGAAAATAACAGCCAGCTTTGGGCTTGTGTGCAAACGCGCGTGAACGTGAATCCATGCAAGAACGAGCCTCGAGTGCAAAGTTCTCTGTCGGCCGTGCGATTTCTGCACGCTCAACTTTCTGGCGTTCCTATGCGCGTGCGGCCTTGAGACGCGTTGCTCTTGACCGAGTGAAATGGAGCTACGTGGAGCCCGAGGTTAATATCACGTTGTAAATAGTGCACAATCGCCGTCTGCTCTGTCACTCGCTAAAACAATTTTTTCATTCTTTTGTTTTTCCCACTTCGGTCAAGCTTTATTTTCCAGCCTTCTTTATCTAGAGAGACTCCTTTTTGCCCTAGGCGGCTGACTAAATCTGCCCCATGCAGCAGATGCTAACCGCTCTTCTTTTATCATCGCAAACACGCAAAGACTCTTTGTGTCTTCATCTGTTTTTCAGGGTTTGATTTATCTTTTAGGGATGCACAATATCGGATTTTTGTTCAATACCCAATACACTAGAACTCATTTGGCAGACTGCCGATACCAATACCGATATTTTTTCCGATACCTACTTACTCGACACGTTCGCTTTGTCTAATTTAACCTGCTACCAAATGTAAATGCTGAAAAGGAGGCTGAAAATGATGCAACACTTTCAACTTTCATTATGTTTGATGTCAAATTTATTCGTGACATTTGCTCTCTCAGACAATAACAATACTGAAACTTGCAGATTTGTAAATCGTCACAAAACTAAACTCAACCTGTTCACAAGCAACAAGCGTATCAGCCGATACAATGCCAATACTATCAATAATATCCTGCATACCTATTTATTTTATTTTATTTTTTCCATTTTCCTTGGTCTTCTGTCAAAGAGGACAGCTCAAAAAGTTCTCCAAGTGAAAAATGCTCAAGATTTTACGATGGAGGCAGGAAGTCTGTGTTGCAGTGATGTGGGTCGTTTTCCAAAAAGCAGCACCAGGACCAAACCGTACTGCACATGCTGCTCACTGCGTGCATTCATGCAGTCACTGGGGACATCCATGCTCAGCCAACATTTTTGCTACAATGCGTCAAAAAAAAAGAAAAAGAAATGAGTTTTACATCTGTAATTAGGGTTGTTTATAGGGCAGATTAGTGCTTTGATCAGCAAAAGTGGATTAATGTTGGGATTTATAAAAAATTAACGAGTATTTTAATGTCTGAGCAATTTTTTATTTATTTTTTTTCTGTTTGGCATGTCCTCATAAGGCTCCCCGTCTCTGGTTCTCCTCAAAAACATTAATTTAACTTCCAACTTTACACTTAATGGAACCATCAGCGCACATTCCAACTTTGCAGCTCCGGCACAGCTTCAGAGCGCGCTTTGTTGATGTGGTTTTCTTTGTGTGCACGCTCACATCTGCATGTTCTTTTTGTCAGACTTTGTTGTCGCGTTTGCACCCCCTCCCCACAAAAAAATAAAAACAAAAAAAAAACCGAAGTGATCCAACGCGTGACACTTCAAGAGCTTCTGAAATTCAGACGAAGCAGTTCCTAAAATTAGCAGCAAAGCATCGTTTTGGTGAAGTCACGCTCAGGCTGCGTGCCGCTGTGCTTCCTCTGCATGTTTTCTCACAAAACGCTCATCTGACGACTCACCTGCTGGTGCTGGCAGTTATAATAGTAATAATTAAAAAAAAAAAAAAAGGTGCAAAAGAAATTAATCATCAATAAATATTATGGATGTAGACTGATTCCCTCGACTGCATTTTTACAACGCCGGGGTTAAAAACTTTAGCTTTTATTAATGTTTCACCATTCTTTATATCTATATAATAAAAGAAGGAGTAGGCAACAAATCAAGCTGAGAGGTGTTAAAGGAATAGTTCAGGTGTTTTAAAGGGATATTCGGTAGAAACAAGTCGCGTTGCAGTACATTTGTAAAAAAAAAAAAAAAAAAGTAACTTCTTTAGGCAGTGAATATACTTTTATCGATTGGTTACAAAACTTTAAATGTCTACACTGACACAAGAACTGGATTAGTGGAATTGTTTTTGTAAAACAACTTTTGTTTTTGTACCATTTATGAATTCATTTCTAATCTGCACCATGTCAGTTGAAAGTTGTGTTAGTAGCATTTTAACGCACGATTCACACTTTGAGGAGGATAGAAGACGATACCTGACTATTAAAAATGTTTGTGTTCCAAAACCAACACATATGTGCAGAAATGGGATACATAAAAAAAAAAAAAAAAAAAAAAAAAAAAAAAAAGGGGGTGACCCGGAACCAATCCCTGTAGAACACCATGAGCTCATCTGGTACAAATACCTCCTGCCTCATGCTTGCAGATCATTTGTAGATCCTCTCCAAACAATTCAACTCTATGTAAAAAAAAAAAAGTGTAATTATCCCGAAATTAGCGTCAGAAATATGCTAAATACAATTTCATGACCAAAACACAATTTGTCCATTGAGTGGTGACATGTTGCAGCTGCGTCACTTACTTGAGAGCGTTTGAAAACGACCGACATTCATAAGATAAAATCACCGGGGGAATTTTAAGATGGTAAACATTTGATCTAAATACCGTTGTCAGAGAGTGTGATATGCATTTTTGTACCTTCTTCTGAATCGTGGACCAGTGTGTCTACTTTATGGACACTGAACATTTTATGCTCGGTTGATTTGTTGGTTTATTTTGTAATTCTAGTACAAAATGTAGGGGGAGAAATAATCTAAAAGGGGTTAAGAAGGAACATTTTTCTACAAGAATAGTTTATCTTGTACCTCCCGTCTCTGCTAGCTTTATTTGTTTTTGGGGTTTTTTTGTTGTTTTTTTTAAATCATTGTCTTCTTTTCCGGACGTTTGACCATGGCTGCCTCAAACTTTTAACTGTCTGGTTTTGGTCGGCGCGGCTTGCAGATGATTTAAATTTGCATGTCGCCGTAGCCGTGACGGAGCGCTGCGTTTGTCTCGAACAGCTTCAGGTTAATTGCTTTACCTTCCCCAAAAAGTCGCTCATCAGACTCCGTCAGTTCAAGGCAATTAATCTTGGTCAGTCACAATTTCACCATTTAAAGATCCCACAGTGTTGCAAAGAAGCAGAACTACGAGAGAAAGAACAATTACTTTCCACCCCCCAAAAAATAATTGATTATTTTCTTGGGGAAAAAATAATCAATTCCTACATCGTGAAAATGTCCTTTTTCCAAACACTTTTGCATTGCAGTGTGCAAAACACGAGCCAGGTAGAAGAGAGAGCAGGAACGGAGAGGTTCAGGGGTTACAGAGCATGAGAGGAAAACACTAAGAAGAAGCCAGAGAAGAAGAGGGGGAAAAAAAGCAAATTTGTCTCTTAAAACTAGAAAACGTGGAACTTTAGCTGTCAGCCCGGACTCTCTGTCCTTCTCTCATCATTTAACATCAAAGCTGGTTACAAACCTGCCTCTTTTTCAAACCCATGCAAAAAAAAAAAAAAATAATGATAAAGCATTACGTTGTGTAACACGTGGGATGTAAACTAGGTTGCAAAATGCCTTCAAGGCCACAGAGAGAAAAAGTCTTTCCACAAAGATCGACTGCTGCCAGAGAGAGAGAGGAGAATCTGAAAATAGTTACATAGAAACCATTTGACAGAAGTGAGACGGAGGTTTGAAGTGGCTTTTGGACAGAAGTTTACTCCAGTCGGTGACGTAACCTGGTGTCATTCCTTGCTAAAGGGCTTCTCACGCTCTTTTTCTCAGCGGCTCCGGTGTCTTGGCGGGTCGGTCTTGGTTTCGTTATGGTCCGATCTTGACCTCTCGCTCTGAGGAGAGAGAGAGGCCAGGAGGTTTTCTATGTCTTCCTGACAGAGTGAGCACTTGACATATATATTTTACTGCAAATTATCTCAAGATTTAACATGTTTGTATCAGGTTTCTACTAGCGACCACACACAAAACATTACCATGGGTTGATTGTCAAAGAAATAATGATAAAGTTCTTCTTTCCTCCCCACTTTCTCCGTGACGCCGTGCTTCTGCTTTCGGCTATTTTAAGTCCTCTCTTTCAATTTCCCAACAGGACAAGGACTGCTCTCTCAAAGCGCTTTGCAGCTCAACAGCCAGGATGCCTACGCAGCTGCCGGTTACCATAGCAACCAGGGGCTGACGCTCGGGGAGACGGTGGCGGCGCGCTGCGGGCAGGTCGGAGGCGCGGTTCACAGCTACAACCAGGTGAATGTTTCTTCTTCTCTCCTCCCGACCCACCGCCGACGCTCTCGCTGAACCCGGGTTTTCCTTCTCCCCTCCACCTGTCCAGGTGACATCCAGCCGTGCAGCCGCCCAGTTGGTGGCCACAGACTCACCCTCTCAGTCCCAGAGAGACCCGTTTGCCCAGCAGGTCCTCGGCAGCGCCTTACACATGTCCACCGACGGCGGACCGGCACCTGCCGGACCGTCCATGTATTACTCCTGTGCCACTTTGCCTGCTCAGGTACTGGTCTCGGTTACATTGTGCATTAAAGGACCATCGAATGATCGTCCAATACGGTTGAAACGAGGTTCTGGAAACTCTGCAGCTGCTTTTTATTTGTTGTTGTTGATTTTTTTGCAGAGATTGCAGATCAATGTACGCCTTTATATTTGTAACTGAGGACAAATCCAACATGGCGATAAATGTGGCAGAACTGTCGAGCCAAAGCTGATTTTTATATTTAATTTTTTATTTATTTTGGCGTTATGCTGCTGACTTTGCTCATTTTTAGCAAACCGTTTTTAATTACAGAGCACTGCAAAAAGAATTCATATACCATGTTGTTTTTATTTTCCATCACAACCTGAAGCAAAATTTTCTTAGTCATTTTTCTGATCTTGCAGCAGTTTTCAGTTTCGGTTCTGTTTTTTCACGGATGGATTGGACCGGATTCTGTTAGACGGTCCAGACTCGTGCTGTTATTCATAACGTAACTCCTGCTTTATGTGAAATGTATTAACATTAAACACAGTGAGGAAATGGAGATTGAGCCCAAATGTCTTTCCTCACCAAATCCTGATATGTAAACAACAGATGGAACAATAGACGACTTTATGGTGCAATTACTCACAAGCTCATAAGCAGTGTTTTTTTTTTTTTTTAACAATTTAATTTAGCATTTTGTTGTGTTTAGGCCTTTTTGGCTGTAATGTAACAAAAGCAACAGAATACATCTTAGAGTCATCATTTACCAATATTATCTAATCTCATTTTGAAAGTTCAGACAAAAAAAAACAACAGTAATAAAGTGTTTGGTAGGATGCTCCTATAAAACGTCACTTTGTTGTTATGATTGTGTAAAACAAAAGTATTTTGATTCGCTGTAGTTTGCCATATCGCACATAGTATAGAAACTTGGTGGCTGAAGATTTGCAGAGAAAAACGAGCTTACTGATCCTGTTTTTGCATGAAAATAGTCAAGTTTTCTGTGCGTTTGAACTGAAATAGATTGGTTTGCGCCCGCCGTTCTGTTTGCACATATTGCCATTTTAATTGTGTCCAAAGAGCTAATAATCCTGTGTAGATAATGAACGATCAGAAATGTCCTTCCAACAGTTCACCTCTTCATGTCGACTCCCTGCTCGTCATCAGAGATTTCGTCTCGAGCTTGTCGTTTGTTTATCTAGGGTTGAAAAACAAAATGTGAAAATGGAAGACCCGGGAAACTTTTTGAAGTTGACCAGCGTTCCCTCTTAATGATGTCCAAATGATTTAATTTAATTAATGAATTTTTTTCCTGGGCTGCAGCGTGTCAGCTCCCCTCTGCAGGCGGTGGGATCCCCCACCAAGCTGCAGCGCTTGGGCTCAGCCTCCGCCGACATGCCCAGCTACGCCACGCTGCAGAGAGTGTCTTCACCCAAACAATCACCGAGCCGACTTGCGAAATCCTACAGGTTGGTTGAAACTCATTAGAACTGCTTCGTTTACACGGCTTTCCCTGTTGTCGTCGAGGGATTTTTCTTTAGCTACCAAAATTTTACAGTAGTTTTAGAATGAGAACTTCTTATAAATTTGGTACACACTGCAAAAAAAAATGTTTCTATTTTTACAGTAAAGTACCGGCAGCTGTGGTTGCCCGAAATTTACAGTATGAATACGTATTTTAGTGTTTGTTTGTTTTTATTTTTTTACAGTGTATCTTGATTGCAGCAAATCTTATTCTGTAGTTTAATTTTGTTGAGGAAAAAAAAATGACAGAAAATGACAGGCAGCTTTGTCAGTATGCCGCTTTGATTATGTCTTGTGATTTGCTTTTCCAACACTAAAATCTACCACCACCGACTACGCAGGTGAGTTTGCTGTTGAATAACATGTTTCCACGTTCTAACAAGCTGTTGTACGAAGGTAATTGTGTGGAAACGAGAGCCGTCAGCTGGACCAATGTGAAGGAGTTTAAAATATGCTTCAAAACTGTAATCTAACGGTGTGGCGGATTCAAATTTTAGTTTCCGGGTTATTGGCTCTTCTAAAACAGACAGAACCGTTAAAGGTGCACCCTGCTGCTTTCAATCATCATCACCAGCCTGCAGAAGCCTTGGAAATATTACAATTTTAAAACGATTTAAACAGTTAAAATAATCAACTGTTTTTATTGACGTTTGAAATATACAATATAAAATCTGAGTCCTTCTGTACATTTAGTCCAAAAATGGTTGGTGCAATTGCAACCAGTCTAATATTTTCAATACAGTCGAATTGAGTCAAATCATAATAATTTTAATTTCTCATTCAAGATCCAGTTTACTAAATTGCTGGTTTAAGAAAAATAGACTCCAGTTCAACAATCGGGATCTTATGACTACATTCTGGTCTTCAATAGGAAGGCTTGACCTGCCAATGCCTACATAATCTGGTTCTGATCTATCAGTACAAGCACAATATGAAAATGTACTTCTTAGACCAGGAGGGTCCAAACTTTTTACCACGTAGCCAAAGATTGTAGACTAAAAAGTAGTGGCGGGCCAAAACGACAACGTGAAATCAAGGAATATATTTATCATACGTCCAAAACTTGAAATTGATTTTTATGATGGTACATTTGGGTTTTTGTAGGTAGGAAAAGAAGTAGTAAATGTTTGCTAAAAACTCAGAAATGTTGTGATTAATCTCATGCGTTTTCTAGAAAACTGAATTTTTCAAGAAAATTTGAAATATAGAAACATCCAAGTGTTTTCTAGAAAATTTCTGATGTGAATTCAAAAACCTTTATTTTTTTTCTAGCAAAGGATTTTTTTCTAGAACATTTCTGAGATTACTTAAAAAAAAACAAAAAAAAACTGAGAGGTTTTTTTTTTTAGCAGAAATCTACTACAGTTTTTCCTGCAATGGCCCTAATATACTGCAGCAAATTTTGCATTTTTGCTGTATTGAAATGAAAGCATATGGTTTTGAGGGGCTTTTTGGGGCTCATTTGAAAACACTTATTTTCTATGATAAGAACAGGACCTGGGTTACTTCCTTTCAAAATTTGTGCTATAATTAGCGACGTTTAATGAAGAATAAAAGCTGATTTGGGTGCAGCAGAGTTGGCATCTCAGTAAAAGTTTCTGAATAAACTTGGCTTTACCTTGTGTTAAAACTTGGTTGTAAAGAAACTAATACTTTGTGTTGTACTTTACATTTTCCTCTACAAGAAAATTATGTTTGTGACTATTTTTACCCTGATTACAAATTAAAAGTCTCCATTTGCATCGAAATTCACTTTTGAATTGCAGTGAATTTGTAACTGCACAAAATCAGTCTAGGGGCCCAAATGGCTCCTGGGCCGCACTTTGGACACTCCTGTTTTCAGACTTTTTGATAGAATTACAACTTTGTGCTTCCTCTACATATAAAACGCCTCAATGAAACTGAAAAAAGCTAAGACAGGTACAATACCTAACTTAGCTTCCTTTAGCAACTGCTTCCACAATGAAGAATGTTGCTAACTCAACCTGCTCGTGTTCTGTGATTTTAAAAATCTTCTGCCTGTGCTTGGCCAATTTAGCTGAAAATTCTCCGATTTTGGTCCAATGTAAACAAATTTCCCCAGGCTCCGTCTCTACTCAACGCCGTCTTTTTGAGTAAACGATGAAGAAGAAGAAGAAGTTTTTGTTCAGACCGGCTGTTGTGAAATGCTGAAACACAAAAGCGCTAAAACACCTGCTCCTCCCTGCCCTGCAGCACTTCATCGCCCATCAATATGGCGGCTGGTTCCTCCTCCCCGCTCCCCATGGCCACCTCCCCCGGTGGGAACCACAGCTCATCGCCCATCCACCAGCTCAGCTCGGCCGTGGGAAGCTACGCCACCCTGTCGCCCACCAAGCGCATGCTGCATCACATCGGTGCGGACAGCTACAAGATCTCCCACGAGCTGTACGCCAACGCAACCCTGCAAAGGCCTGGGAGCCTGGCAGGTAGAGGTCAAGGCAATTTCATTACTACTCTTCCAATGTGCGTGTTTGTCACGTCACGTGAAATGTTTGCAGTTTCATTCGTCGTTGTTTTTTTGTTTTGTTGTTTTTGTGGCTTCCGTGTCCCTCGTCTGCTGCAAAATCCGCTCCTGTTTCGTCCCTTTTCATCAACGATCTCATCAGATTCGTGGGTTCTCTTAAGGGCTTTCTTTAATTTTTGTGGATGCTAGTTAATGTGACATGAGCCCGATATCGGTTCATGTGTAATTAATGTTCAGCAGCTTGGGGACAAAGTTATGATAGAAAACACATGCCACCTAATGTCTGATATAACCGACTTCATGTTTTATTCAAAATCCATTAGATATAAAAAAAAAAAAAAAAAAAAAAAGATGTGGATGAGATATGTTGCCTATACTCCAGATAATTTTGTTGTATGTTTTTTTTCGTTTTCTGTTTTTTTCCAAAAAACATTGCAGGCTTTCATCTTTCTCAGCTTTTCAGTAGAAGTCTCACCTCTGGTAACAATGTGTAAAAATCCTCAAAATGTTATTACTTTTGCAGCAGAAAAATCCGCCCTCTAAGCATGACTACTAGCACATTCAGCCGGGTTCAGTCGTTTGAGGCCTGCACTCTTTGACATTTCCCAAGGTTGGAGCAGATGGAGACATGTTTGGCCATTCCTCTGTTCACAATCTCTCTAGACCATCATGAGTCTAATTTCTTCTCTTTGGCTTATCCCACAGGTTTTTTTTTTTAGTTTGTTTGGGGTTTTTTTTGTTTTGTTTGTTGCCAGATTTTTTGTTGCCAGATGACGATAGAAGTTTGAGTTTGTGTCTGGAAAACCTTGCCTGTGTCGATTTCCTCTTATTTCTTTGCGTCGTTTTGTTCCTAAAAATCTCCGTAATTACAGTGTGGATTTTCCCATAATTTCTAGTGTGACTATGCAAGTTTAAATAAAGACACATTTACTTAAAAAAAAAAATTATTTTTTTTTTTTACACATCTTTACAGAGATTGTCAAAAAAAAATATGGAATCAAACAAAGATTCTTTTACACCATCCATTTTCTTCGTAGGCATGACTAACATGACTTTTAACACAACACAAAGCTATTTGGTGATAATCGTCAACAATATTTCCACACAGCAGAGACGTGTTTGTCTAAAGTCAAGCATGTCGTGTCCTCCAGGCTCCAGGGGTTCGTACAGCAGCCAGCACAGTCACCTGGGCTCCGAACTGCGGCCCCTCCAGTCCCCCGAGCACCACATTGATCCCATCTACGAGGACAGAGTCTACACCAAGCCCAACCTTAGAGGACAAGGTGAGTGGACATATATTGACAGAAGTTGTGTGTTTCGGACATACAGGGGATGTCTACAAGTACTGAGGTCTATTAAGCAAAATCCCACAAGACAGGAGAGGAGGGGGGTGCAGGCAGGAGGTTTGACAGATGGAGGCTAAGCAGGGAGTCAACACATCGAACAGGAGATAGAGCCAGAGGTGAAACAGAGCTACACTGAAACGACACACAGGGATGGCATCAGGACTGTTTTGCAACGATCCAGAAGCAAAATTCAGAGCTTAAAAATGGCTGCAGTGAGAAATAAACAGAGACGGGCAGAGTACACCTTTATTGACACCTTTATTTTCTTGGCTTGTTCCATAGATTCAAAATGTTATTTGACTTGTAGATTATTTAGTTAAACTCCAATTTATTTTCATTATAAAAGAAAAGCTGAGGTGTTTTCAGAGGCAACATTAAGCAGAGTTTACTGCTGGGGTTTATTAAGAGACCTAAATTAAACAGATCTGAACCGGCTCCCATCCTAAATGATTTTTATCCAGCCCCGTTTTGTCAATAACTTACCAGTCATTAGTTGCAACTTTACAGAATATTCAGAAAAGCTCCCTTAGGTAAAACAAAAAGGGCGCGTGAAGCGAAATCCGAGGAGTTTGCTGCAGCACTTGCAAGGTAATGAGGCCAGGAAGACAACAGGAAGGAGTGCTAAACACCTGCGGAGTGTTCCTGTCCACTGAACCAATTACTTCCTGAAATCAGCCTGTAAAAGAAAACGCCACACGATACCTTGAATAAAGCGCTGGATCAAACAGACACAGCATGAAAAGAGCAGAAACAGGCACAGCTTGATTCCCGTCAAGCAGCGGTTTAATGATGTTACGTTCCAGCACGGGTTAATATACGTAGGAGATCCTCTCCTTTCTGTCTGATGACGGAAGTGCTTTTAACCAGACCAGGTAAGCAAATCCAATCGGGGTCTCGGTGGCAATTTGTCTTCCAGTCACAGTCTGTTAACTGATTAGTCTCAAAGATGAAAATTAATCTCAATTAATCCCTTGGGCATCAGCTCGGGCGCCTCGCAATCAACATAAATCAAGCGTGCGCCGAAACGTTGTTGGAGCGGCGCCACGGATCTGGTCGCCTGGCCGGGTGAACGTCGCAGCCAACGGAAATAATGCGCAGGAAGAGAATGAAATGAGCACGCTCCAGTTCATTCACAGCCTAATTTCCATCACATAGAGTCAGCTCACTCGACCGATCCACTACTATGGACTTAAAGGATTTTGATGCTGATAGTACTAGGAGAATAAAGTAGGAAACCAAGGAGTTTTGAAATGACAAAAAGGTGATCTCCCGATTCCGCACGTATGAGTGCGATTCAGATGGTTAAGGTGGTTCGGGTTGTAAAGGAGTCAGAAACGAGCAGGCGGCCCATCACCAGGCTCTGCAGGGGTCCTGTAGTTATATGGCTTCGTATACGAAAGACGACCCAACTTAACTCCCTCAGAGATGGCCAAAGCGTCTCTGAGGGAACAGTCCAGGTCTGTCCTGCACTGTTTTACGATCTGATTTTGCCTGAGCTACAGTTTTTTGGGGTTTTTTTCATCAGCAGTCCCACATCTTTACAATAAAGAGAGATTAGTTTATAAAGGCTTGCTTCCCATGGTAAACCAAGAACCCTAAAAAAAAGAAAACAAATAGCATCCTGACATGTCAGACGCTTTGTGAGAATCTGAATGCTAAATTTCACAGGAGGCTCCTCGGTGTATTTCCCAAAACTCATATAAATGTTATTGATTGTTAGGGAGAATGGAGGCACATTTGTTTGTGTGATCCAGCTAGTGTTAGCCTAGCAACAGAGTAGACATGAAGAAAAGTATAAAACTTCAGTGAAAGTTTATGGGCACGTAAGAAACTAGTTTTATGTACATGTTAATGTGATTTGATGTCGTATTTTATTAATTATTTGTATAAAGTCTACAAATTTTAAGGGGAAGTAAATTTAGCTTTGCAAAAAAAAACAAAACAAAAAAAAAAACAGTTCAAAAGTCCACTAAGAGACGGGAATCAGTTTGAGAATATATTCATACTCCTTTAACTTTATGGTTCATACAAGCATAAACTAATACAGTGTGTCCGACGTAGAACAAAAATACACTGCAATTGTCACGTTTTTCATGTTTTCATGCTTGTCTCTACACTTTTCAAATAAATACTTTCATCTGATGTCCCTCTTGTCCAGCTGAAGTTGTCTGTATTTGTCTCATGACATGTGCTTTTGTTTTACTTTTCCCTCCGGTGTCGTTGCTCTCTACTGCTCCTGCTTCCCATGCGTGGATCCTCGGGTTTGGCGGGGGGCTCGTGTTTGTCTGTGCTTCGCTTCTCCTTTCCCCTTTCCCCGCCTACCTCAAACCCCCCCAGTGGTGAACCAGCTGTACCAAGAGGTCCTCAACTATCTGTTTCATCCTTACGCTCCTCTTCCCGCTCTAGCCCCGTCCTCCCCCGGTGTTGACCCAATCCCCTTGCAGCGAACGGGAAGCCAGAGCGCCGCCGGCACCTTCCAGAGAGGCAGCTTTGCCACGGGAGGCGGGGCGGCCGACTACGCCAATCCGTACCGCACTCTGCAGTTCTGTCCCTCCACCGAGTCCCCTTACAGCAAGTCGGGCCCGGCCCTTCCCCCTGAACCTGCTCTAGGCAGGTCTCCATCGGTGGACAGCATCCAAAAGGACCCAAGGTGAGGAAAAATGAAAAAAAAAAAGACATTAATGCTCTGACTTGTTGATGAAGCCCTTTACTCTGCTTCCGCTCCACTTTCACAAAACTTACTGAGGGCCAGATTCACCAAAGAAAACTTTTTGTTTTTGTTTTGTTTTTTTGTTTGAGAAATATTGATACCGACAGCATCGAGAAGTGAACAAGAAATGGGTGCCAAAGACAAGTGCTGTTCCAAAAGTCTGTGGCAGCGGACAATTGACTGTCGGGATTTTGACGGTTTTGGTAGACAAAAGGTTGGCTGAATCTGGGCTTTAGTACGAGGCGCACGTCATGCCACATCTTTCACCGTCCCCTCCGGTTTGACCGGTGTTAAAGCTCGCTCACTCAGCTGTTTGAATGCCTGCGCAGCACCTCTAGAGCCGGTTTTAAACCTCACCACCACGGTTAGGTGTGACTTTCCTCTCCGTCGGCATCGATCGGCTACATTCGGTGCGTCTGGGAGAAACGCTCAAGGTGGAAAAACCTGCAGCGAAGTCTGCTTCTAGAGAAGCAGAGCTCTGCTTGAGGGCACGGTGGAGGTGTACTGAGATAAAAAAAAAAAGAAAAAGGACCAGCAAGAGAGATGCGCATAAAAGACAGCGAGCTTACTAGTTGTATTAAAGGCTGTTTCTTCCCTCTTTAGCAATATTCAGGCACTAAAACTAAAATCTGAATGTGTCTTAGATTTTTTTTTTTTTTTCCAGCTGATGTAAACAACAGAAACAGTTTGAAGTCTCTCACTTTGGCATTTCAGCTCTCGTTTTGTGCCATCAGAGTGTCATGCTGTTCCAGAAACGGTTAAAAAAATGAAATGTGTACTTTTACTTCTCAAAACTGTTCCTGCAGTTTTCATTGCTCTTTTCTTCACCCATCGCCCAAGTGGTTATTTCTCTGTGCACATTGCGCCCGCCGTGTCTGTTTGCTCACTCTTTTGCTCCGGCATCATTTGTTTTGTGCCCTCAACACATCTGCCCTGCTTCATGGAATGAGCAGACTCGCCAACCCATAGCATCTTTGCTTAATGTGCATGACATGCGCGCTCAGCATCAGCGCTAACCATGCCTAGCTCCTCCATTAACGTGAGGGTCCCAGCCCCCACGACTACACTCATAAAAATAAACAAGTGATCTGTGGTAACGTTAACTAACTTGCTCAATAATACATCTGCGTCTCTCTGTCAACAAATCCCATTACTTCACTTTAATTCAGTTCAACTTAGTCCGTCTATGAAGCACAAGCGCACACCAAACGGGGCTGCCCCGGCACCACCGGACAATAGAGGTACATATACATATAGATATATATATAGA